>BMAV01007901.1:0-219012 GCA_019973955.1 Trichonephila inaurata madagascariensis
AAGGGATGTCACATACCTTATAACTAAAGAGAGGGTTGTTTTTTCCTAGAAGTATAATTTTTTCAAAATCCTGGGATAATATCTCGAATAAATGGTTTTAAAACATAATAAGCAATACTAACGTACATTGAAGGTTATTTCCTAAAAAAAGGGAGATGCGCGTTAAACGACGAATATATTTTAAAATTAAAAAATGCAGTTTGAAAATAAGGTGGCTTATACAAGGTTTTACGCAGGTTTATAATATTTTTTGTTTATATTAAGATGTACTCAAAATTTGTTTTCATTATTTTATTTATTTTTCGTAGACCACCAAAACATTTTGGGGTGACCACCTTCCCTAAGACCCAATAATCTTTTCATCTTACAAAGGTTTAGAAGTATTTTAAAAAATACGGAGGAAAAAATCGAATCATAAGAGAAAATTTCGTCAAATAGAAAATGCACTTAGCTATTTGGAGGCTATTTTGGAAAAAAATTTTAAAAAATTTTTTGGGCCAAAAAAATTGCAAATAGAGAAATTGTAAACTAGAGGTTTGTAAAAGAAAGCCCGCTGTACCTTCTTTTAGCACCCCACCATTATGCCACTGGGGGACCGCCACCTTGAAAAGAGAAGTACCCCCTTTTCCCCTTTTTTTGGAAAGTCTGCCCACCCGGATAGAACAATAATTTTTCAGAATGAGTTTTTAAATACAATTCCTAACAGTTGTTACGGTCAGATTGCTGAAGCGTTTGGGTCGCACAAGCCGAGGGAGGGAGGGGGTTGTTCCTATCAAAGTAGTGTAGTGTTTCCCAACCTATTTATCGCCGCGGACCGGTCAATGTTTGATAATTTTACCGTGGCCCGCCGAGAGGGGGACATTGATTGCTTATATTTACACTTGTTTTCATTTAATAATTTTACTTAATTGTATTTGAATATTTTTCAGAACAAAATTCAGTTGCACCAAAAAATGTATAACGGAATATAATGTAATTTAACATGGAATATATAAAGGGATTTCCATTAAAAGTCGCCCAAAACCAAGAGAAATGCATCACAGTGAATAAAATGGAAGTAATTTAATGCTCTTTGGGTGGTTTGGGTGGCTCGGTACCGGTTCGGGGGTGGCCGTGGTAGCCGAGTGGTCAAGGTATCGGATCGTGGCTGATTTGTCATGAGTTCGAGCCCAGTACCACAAAAGACTCGCCGTAGCGATGCACGTTAAATTGTCGAGAGCTCAAACGTCCTCCCGTTGGTGTGAGGTGAGGGTTAGGAAAAGGGGGGCCACTCGGTGTCATCCACGTCATTTAAACCCTGGTCCGTCACCAAAAGCCCTCGTGTGGGAAAGTGGGCGTTTAAAATTCACTCACTCACTCACCGGGGTTGGGGACCCCCGTTGTAAATTAATATTTAAACTTGAAGGCACGGTAGCCCCGGTTTTTTCCAACCGTGGCCGGATGCTTAACGAGCTTTTTCCACCAAAGACCCGCCGTGTAGAGGGGGAGAAGGTTAAATATGTCGGTCAATGTTCTCCCTTTTGGGGTGTTTTGGGGGTTGGGAGGGAGGTATCTCTCCCCACTTGCCGGGTTCAAACTTAAGAGGTCTGTCACCAATCGCCTTCGTGTTAGTATGACGCTAATATAACAGACTCACTCCAAATTCTATTAAAGATCTACCATGTAGAGGAGTCGAGGCTCACCCCAAAAGTCCTCGGTTTGTGGGTTTTTGGAGGACACGAGGTCCGTTGCAAAAGCCCCCGTGTTTGGGTTTAGTGCGAGATTTAAATAATCAATCCAAGATTTCTTTTTTGATTTTTTAACTTTAAATTAACCTATAATTTGCATATAGCATCACTTTACTAAGCACAACAGCTAGTGAGTAGAGGTCAATTTATGTTGATTGTGCGAAATTTTCTTTCTATCGCGTATCCCGGAATAATCTGTATCGGAGTAGAAAACAAACCAAGTTTTTTAACTACACAAATCCACTACAGATTCACTTTTGGGAATAAAACAATTTATCAAAAGCAGCGGCGAAAATATAAATAATCAGAGCATGACGGAAGATAGTTCTGTGGGAAATCAGAGCGCCCATGACCTTAAGGAATTCAAGATAAAGACCGCTGCCGTAGCTTTTGGGAGACGCTTTGTTATTTACATCAATGTTGTATGGAGATAAGGATTCCCCCCATGGTTGTGGACATGTAGCACGAGCATTATAAGTGTCCATTCATCATTCCTAAAGAATTATTGGTCATAAGCATTCTCAGAGAGACATTTGGGAGAGATGATTATCAACGTCAAAGATTTTTAATCTGTCACCCGGAGACTTGGGAACATAATTCAAAATGTTGGGATTGCATGTGGCTGAAGTGCGGGATTTCACGAAAAGGTTTAAAAGTAGGTAACATGTTTTTACCTAAGGTTTATAGTACTTTTTCAAAGGTGAATAATAAAGTGCGAGAAAATATATATTATCAAGAGTGATGTGTAATTTATTTTAAGAATTATTTTTAGCATATTTATCGTGAATTTCTACACGAATAAAATGGTAATTTTAGAAGACAAAGCATATAGCTTTTCTTTTTATGTTACATATATTTTTAAGTAATATTACTTTACGGCTTTATGGTACAAGGTTTCTTGAAGGAACTTTCAACGCATGGATTTTTTTTAGTTTTAACCCCCCTAAACAATCTTTTTTTTTTACCGAAAATATTTTTTTAAAAAAGGCAAATTTTTTACCGAGTATAATTAAACAACGTACTTAACAGAATGAGAAAACGGAAGAATTTAATTTTAATTTTAAATTTTAAAGCTTTTACAAAACGTAGAACACAAATTTTAAGAATCTAAATTCCCGCTTTCATCAAAGAAAAATTTCCGTCTTCACCACAAAGAAAATGCTGGATGAAAAACAATGTAGGACCATAGGCAAGCATCCCCTTTTCAAAACACTAGCACTAAATAATATTACCGAAGGAATTAAACAAACGTACAATTCAAAGAAAGAAAATATCAGTACTCGCATACAGAGTAACATCACCTTTTTAGAACACTAGTACTATATAATATCACCAAAAGAATTATATATATATAAAAATACGAGCAATTCAAAGAAATAAAATATCACTGCCCGTATACAAAGTACGGACCAACCGGTTGCGGCCAGCTCTCAGTAGCCCGTACAATGTACGGGCAAATCGGTTAACCCTTTATCTACCGCATTATGATTTACTCTGCAGTTTTTTTCATGAAATATTTTTTTTTTGAATCACTACACTAAAAATTAAGGGATATACATAAACAAAATACTCAACTTTGGGAAATTTAACCGTTAGAGCTTTTTAAATTTAAATTTAAAAATATTCAACTGTAAAATTTAAATTTTATGCACCCGTTACTTAAATAGTCAAATCATTTTCTAAGGTCTTCATTAACATACAAAAAAAAAAGACACTTTTGACATTAACTATTTTTTCGAAACAAAAATGACAATTTTTCACAATCCACTGAAAACGCAATTTCTGCTATAAAACTATTCTCCTTTCTCTCTAAAATGCTCATCGTAGAACCCGTGTAGCAATATATCTTGGAAGAGTAGATTTAAAAGATTATTCCTTCAAAGTATTGTCAGTGAGTGAGTGAATATTAACGTCGCACTCTTCAGCTACTCGAGGGCTTTTGGCGACGGGCCCGTAATTTTTAACCATGGTCGGACGTGAACGACACCGAGCTACCCCCCTCCAACCCACCCTCACCAACGGAGGCGTTTCACTCACAGATTTAGCGTGCATCGCTGCCCTACACGGCGGGTCTTTTTGTGGTCTGGGGCCGAACTTTGTGACAAAGCCACCCCAATCCAATACCTATACCACTCGGCTACCGCGGCCACCAAAATATCGTCAGAAAATTCGCAAAAATGGTTATTCTATGTAATTTTAAAGTGAGTGGTACTTATAAGTAGTACCGCGTCGGTAGATAAGGGGTTAAGAGGTTAAGAATATATAGCCAAAAAAATTTTTTTTATAAATTTTAAAAGATCCCAATATTTCTAAATTTTGATTTTATATTATTAAAAAAAAAAAAAAAAAAAAAAAAAAAAAAAAAAAAAAAAAAAAAAAAAAAAAAAAAAATCTTTTTTTACATTATATACGTTATTTTCTCATTTGGAATTTTCAAAACTATTTTTAATGTTTGAAAAAAAATCCTCATTAGCATAATTGATTACAAAAATAAGCAAATTTACTTATTTTTGTACATAAGGTCTGCAATAAATTTTGGGTTTATTTTTGTTTCAGCTATTTAATTCATCGACTTAAATGTTTGGTTCAACTTAGACGGCAGATAATTCTAGAGCATTTTTAGAAGAAAATTATGATGAGTTCTATTGTAAGATAAATGTATCTGCAGAAATAGTCAATTTTTAAATATGTATATCGTTTTGGGGTTACCACTTCTAATCGTTTAAAATCACGAATTTCATGGTAGGCAATGAAACAGAGTTGAGTTTGGGGTTGAATGCGTATTTCATTTATAGTCTCCATGCAGGATATAAATAAGACTACAACATCTTAATTTGAGATTCCCTGGATAGATGAAGTTATGAGAGTGATCGCACGCACACAATTGTACATAACTTCCCAATAATAGTTTAATATAGAAAATAAATATATTAAATTAATATTTCATATCAAGAAAATTGAAGTTCTCGATTTTTATTATGCGTTTTTAAAGTTAATTACCAACTACGGGGAAACCCGTGATTTTAAAGACATAAATGGATAATTTTCATGATATTTAGTGTCATTCAGATTAGAATACATGCATAAAATTGTTTTAAGGACATTTTGACAAAAAAAATTTATTTAAATACAATATTTTGGCAAAAATTTAGCTTAGAATAATCTTTTTTCAAAATGTTCTTCTTTTGTGAAAAATGCTTCTATTATAATAATATTTTGCCTGTATATAGTTCAGACCTCTTTACAAAGGCTCAACTATGATTTTTGAAAATTTCACATTATTTTCAGAGTTACAACCCATTGAAATAATTATCGGCGTTTTTTTCTTAAAATTTCTCCCCTCTGTGATCATAAAATTTGGATAATCCCACTTCTAAGTTATATATTTCAAAAATTCTAGTTGAGCCTCTGTAGAGAGGTCTGAGCTATATACAGGCAAAATTATTATAATAGAAGCATTTTTCACAAAAGGAGAACATTTTAAAAAAAAATTCTAAGTTAATTTTTTACTAAAATATTGTATTTAAATCATTTTTTTGACAAAATGTGCTTAAAACAATTGAATACATGATTTCTAATCTAAGTGACACTAAATATCATGAAAAGTATCCATTTATGTGCTTTTGCAAAATCACGGTTCCGAACGTAGTCGGATACCTTTAAGTGTGTAATTCAGTTATTTCAAAGAATAACAAGGTGTTTCATGAAATAACTAGACAAGTCAGTTATAATTGCCAGCTCAGGTGTCATCCATGTCACTTGACTATGGTTCAAAATTACGTGGTCCATCGCCAAAAGCCCTCGTGTAGCTGAACAGTGTGACGTTAATATTCACTCACTCGCTAAAGTATATAACAGATAAAAAATTTCATACTTTACCTAGTTATTCTATGAAATGGTTAATTATCTATCAAGTAACCAATGATAGACCATTAAAGTGAAAAAATAAACAATTTCAAAGTTGTTTTATGAATTACTTGATCAAAATCTTTCGGAAAAATACATTTTATTCCTATTGCGGAGGGATAAAATGAGACTGTGCGTCATCATTATGTAAACCTTTTCAAACAAAAATGTGAGAGAATATTAATTTAAATTTTATGAAATACCTTTAATTTACTTTTCATTATTTATTAGAGCAATGATTGTTGTGATCACACTTTAAATTGCATTGAATATTATTTTTGAAACAAGCATTGCAAATCAGCTAAAAGAGGTTAAAAACTAACTAAAAGCAGTTAGAATCGGTTCAAAGAACTTTCGAGTGCCGTATTTCATACTTTTAACGATCAAATAACCATTATTTTATAGAATACCGAGTTAAATCGTAAAATTCAATAATTTTAAATAATTTAACTGACTTTTCTAGTTATTTCACGAAATACCTAGTTATTCCACGAAATAACGGATTTCACACTTTAACGGCAGCATATACACTTTGATTATTGAGGATAAAACTTAAAAAATTAATCTAAAAGAGCAATAAGTTTCGCGTTTGGTATGTAAGAGTACTCCTATTTTATATTCAAGCAAAGACTTGAAAAAAATTGATATATATTTTTATAAAAGCGATTCATATTGAAACCAGTTTAACGGATTTTTAATGTCTCCTTTGAGTGATCACGAGTACTTAAAACAAAATTATCCACAATTTCTTTATTTAGGAAAGGCAAATAAAAAATAGAATCGTTTAAAAAACGAAATGAGGGGAGAATGAATAATAAAGAGTAACGGTGAAGTTATTCAATTACTCTTCCAGCAAAAAATAAATACTCTTTCTCATGAGCTCCAGATCATTTTCTTTCTTTTCTCAAACAACCGAGAGTTAAGCAAACAAAAAGAACTCCCTGCGCGTAAGAAATCTAATGTAATATGAACTCATTTCCTTCTTTATTTAACTAAAGCCACTTTTCTAAGTAGCTATTACTTAGAAATGAGCTGAACCAGTACAGTTAAAACGCAGATATGATGAATAGCTTCAAGCTAACATATTCTTGGCTTTAAGTCTAATATTTGCTTCTTTAAAAAGAGGAACTTAAATTCACAAATAAACTAGGATGTTAAAACAATTGAATATAATGTGGAAGGCTCGCGTATGTACACTTATTAAAAATGTCATTAGTTTCAATGTATTAAAAATAACAATTTAGACGCATCTGTTTATTTGTATTCTGCAAAATCCTTAAAATACACTTCCTTTTTGTTTTAAGTTTAATTTCCCTTTAATTCCATTAAATACGTCCTTTCCGTTTTTATTTGCTTACTTTTTCTTCTATGCATTTATATCAGCCTCCGATTCAAAAGACGATTTAAGAGCTCACAGGACTCTTAAATTGCAAATTTTTCAATTTTTTGAAAAAAAAATATATGTTAAAGCCTTAATTTTCTGAGCATTTTGGTTCCAAAATTGTGTTGATACTGGGAAAACTTCCGAAGTTTTTGAAAAATAATTAGTGGTACTTAAACGAAAACCCTATCTCTTTCTTTAACTTCATTTTTCGCAAAACAAAAAAATTTTAGCTTGCGCGCAGGATTTCTCAGAAACTATTTGATATCAATTTGAAATTTTATACACGTGTTCAAAATAAGGCTCTTCATAACTTATACATCAATTTTTTTAAAAAAAAATTAGTAAAATTTTTATTTGAATTTTAATTAATTTTTTTCTTAAAATTTTAAAATTTTCGTTATAATTGTATTTAAAAAATGTTTTTTTCTCTAAATTTCTTAAAAGTTACTATAAATTCAAAAGTAAACATTTTTATATCAACTATAATTAATTTTGTAAATTTTGATCAGTTTTGTACATAAGAATCCTACGCGGTGTAAAATACTGATTTTCATATTTTTGAAATATTGTCTAATTTTTATTTCTTTATAACTTTTTAAATTTTTTCTCAAATTCTCTGAAAATTTGAGAAATAATGTAAATATATATGATTATCATGTAATAAAAATTCAAATTATTGTTTCGTTTTATTGATAAGTTACATTGGTTTGAAGAAGGATGTTTTTTTCGAGTGCACGGATATCGGTTAAGAATCCTGAGAGCCCTTGACACAACTAGTAGACCTTGTAATTTTTTACCATTGCCATACATGACACGGTTAACATCTGAATTGACACTACATTCGCCACAATCACTTCATCTTATGAAGACAGAACAACTAAGGATTTGACTTTCATCAGTTCGTGATACATGGCAGTCTTTGTATGAAATTATATATATGTAACGTAGTTGACCGGTGTTAGTTGTTTCTGAATAAGCGGAGAACTTCTGATTGCATTTTACTTTTCTTTATTTCACATGAAACAAAAGGCGTTACGACAATACAGAAAGCATACGAACACACAAAGACATTACGCAGCTATTTACACATATTCAAGACGACGAGGTGGAGACAAAAACGGCGACGATTACATGGTGAAAGCAAACAGACAAAAAAGCGACCACAAAAGATTTTCACTTTATATACCGGCAGTGATAATCGCGGGACTATTATGTAATAAGAGCTCTGATTGGTTAAAATGGGTGGGAAAGGGATATTTGATACTAGTTGATTACGATTAAGATTAAGGCATTAGTTTTGAACCAAAGAATTAATGCTTGTTTAAACATTATTAAAAAGAGTTAATTAAAAGGATGTAGAGAGAGAATTATTACATATATATATATATACATATATATAACATACCTAAACGTGCGGCAATATCTATTAGTTACGAGTCCATAACATCACCATCTAAACCAGAGCTTCATATTTTCTGAAAATTTTAGAAGGGAAATATGTTATATATATATATATATATATAACACATTTTCTTTCTACTATTTCATATATATTAAATTTTCTAGCACTATTATGTATAAATTTCCTGCTAATCGGGAAAGTTAGGATCATATAAAAAAAACTGAACCCTATTTCACTGCCTAAAGTCCATGACAGCTTTCGAAATATAATAGTTTTCCCATTCTGGTCAACTGAATTTCCATCGAATGTTTTTTTTTATCTTGGTTCTGGATTTCAAAATTTAAGCATCTTTTGTTTTGTAGGATGTTTAATTAATTTATTTTTCTTACACAAATTATTTTTCTTTATGCATCAATAAAATGTGTATATCTAAAGTGTAAAGGCCCTCTGTAGTGTGGTGGTAAGACAGAGCTTCATGTTTGCGCATTTTGTGAATTCCAGCCCTAATGCAATCCAAATTTGTCACGTACAACAAAGAGTTAACTGTACTTTAAAAATTTCACTGAATTTTATTGTCGTCCTACGATGACATGTGAAACTAAAGAGCTGAGAGGCTATCTTAGCCATCTGACCGTGGTTCAGATTTACAAGGCTTGTCAGTAATCCATACAGTTGCCATAATATGACATTAATTAGAACAAATAAGCAAGCTTTAAAAGCTGTTTTAGACCAAATTTAAATAACAGGATACGTATACATAGAAACAGAAAGAAAAATGCTTTAATATAATAAAAATACATACCAATAATCAATTTAGAGGTATTCAGTATAAATATGCCAGAGTTTCAATAAGCTGTAAAGAATTTTGTAAAACCTAACCATACAAGAATAGAGATATAGAATGCATACAATTCAAATCAAGGAAAAACGACTCAATAATATGGTTTTATAACAGTAGAATATCAAAAATATTTGCTACTCTCTTTACTATAAATAAAAATGATTACTATATATTATAGACTATACTATATATTAGGATATTCATCCCCCTGATCAACGAGTCCTGAGAGCTGGGACTCTTGATTTTACAGTAGCAATCAGCATTATCTCATAAAATCAGATTTAACCAAAAAAAAGGGGAAAAGTAAAAAATTTATTCTGAATAGGAGCATGTGCGTATACCTCACGTTAAAAATTGCAAAGATACAGAACAATTGCTGAAGAGTATGTATGCCATATTTAAATTAAAATAATCTAGTTCAAATATATCTGAACGTTTTTAATATTCTTAGAATAGAAATATTTAAATAAATTATTATATTAAAATTTATTAAGAGCTTTTGATGTATCATTTTAGATCGGAATCAAAGTTCGAATTTTATGAAAGACTTATTGAGAATCTTACGTGTATAAGAGATCAACATTTGTACAAAATATACGCTTGGCATATGTATAAGTCAATATTTACACACTGTCTGGGCTTTTGCTCATGTAAATACTATATGTGTTATTAAATTACAAATATATGAAGAGCGTCCTATTTTTAGAAGCGATAGGTTTTCCTTACGCTATGAGATTTAAATTTAGATATTTGAGTAGATATAAGAGGTAAAATATTTATTTTACGAATTTTGCTTTTCGAAAGAATCTACCACATGCTTAATTTATCTTCTTAAAAATAGTTCATTTTTTTTTCATTTTGTAATGCATACTTGTTTTACATGTGTGTGGAAACCCAAAATACTTGCATGAAAAAAAAATTACATTGGTTTTGACATCCGCTAAATAGCACGCAGTTTTGTGAAATTGAGAGGTTTTCATTTTTTAAAAAGTACTATCCCTATTGAAAAATACTGTATTTTTAAACAAAATTTTCATTTATAAATTTCGAATGATTTCGGGAACTTTGATTAAATACATCGTAATGTAGTATCAGGAAAAAGGTATAGGACAAGCAAGAGAATAATGTAACTTCATGAAAAAAATGGTATATTTTAGTTCCTTAACATCACCAATAATGAAGAGATCACACATCGATTAATATTAATAAAATGTATAATAAATAAACAAGAGTCACACACACAAGGAAGGAATCATTGAATCGACGTGAGAAAAGATTTTTTACATTTCCTTATATTCCTGTTAAAAGCTATTAAATTTAAATTTGTGTCTATCAAAAGGGTAAGAATTTACTTTTGTACTACTGTGGCTAACTTATTTCTGGCCTATAGTTTCTGGTTGTACTCCTATTTTTGCTCTGTTTATTCAGAATTAGTTATATGCAATAATAATATTCATTTTGCCAGAAAATAACATGCATACATATAATATCTAAATATTCTAACATTAATTGGCGCAACGCAGCCTAAAATAATGCCCGAAAATACATAGTATAAAAAAAATAAAATACAAAGTGAAAAAGTTATAAAACCTACAATGCCAAAGAAACATTATTGTTATGAGAGAAACATTATTGTTTTCCTTTAATAATTTCATTTACTTTACTGTCTGGTTTATAATTCTCGTGTGTTTGGAATAGGCTTAACTTTTCAACATGGCTCTGTTTTTTGTCTATTATGTGGAAAGTTTCTGATCTGCGGAGAAGGTGGATCCATAAAACATTGCTCAGTCCTAAATCGATGGCCTAATTCAGTGATAGTTCTAGAAATCCTAATAGGTCTCCATTTTTAGTCCAAAGACTCTTTTTGTATCTACATTTGTTTGTCTCTTGAACTCCAATTTTTTCCTTCTTTAGCATTGTAGGTTCTAGAATTTTTTCACTTTTATTTTATTATACTGCGCGCACATACACGCACACACACACACACACACACACACACACACACACACACACACACACACACACACACACACACACACACACACACACACACACACACACACACACACACACACACACACACACACACACACACACACACACACACACACACTTAAAGATTTGACGGGATTTTTCGGCTTATAAGTGTGCAAGCATACCAAGAATTTTGTAATGAAATCTCTCTACATTCCCGATGCTTTTCCTATATATGATTTATAAAATAACTTTAAACATTTACCAATCTGGTTTGCAACATAAAAATGCCATAAATTTTAATAATGGTTACATTTTATGAACTAAAGATTAAAATAAAAATAAGCAGTTTTAGATCATTTAGTGTAAAGTACATTTTAAAAGATTTTATAGTTGTGTATTTCAAATTAAATATTTTCCTTTATAAACTACGCTTATTCACTTTCTCTGATATGATATTCAAGTTCTGTGTTATCTTTTATAGAAATTTATGGTAATATAATATTTGCACGCCACACCGAAATTATAATAGTAATTTAGTTCAGTTTATACAGATTAATAGTATTAGTCATAAAGAGATTAATATTTTAATAATTCTTTTTTTGCGATGGGAAGGAGAAAGTTCATCTGGATGCAAATTATATTTTGATACTCGTATTAATGGATCTGAAGGAATGTTGAAGAACCAATCACATGTTTATAGATGTATTGCTTTAACTACTTTTCTATGAATTTTAAAAATTTCTTTATATATATGCCTCAGTGTACGCATGAAATATTCTAAAAATTTATTCAATATAAATTCGGTGCCTTTTTTAAAACTATTCTGAAAATATGATGGTTATGAATAAAAAAACTTGTTTTATCCCTTTTTTAATGATTTCACCATCTGTGCATGGTAACCATGAAATTCACTTGCTCGCAAAACTTACTTCTGAAAAGAAACAGAAATAAGTAACTTTTGAAAAATGTTTTTAACGCGAAATTCTTTTTAGAGAGTAGTTCAAACTCTTTCGAAATACGTAAAAAAGAGAGAGAAAAAAAACTTTATGCTCTTCGCACATTTTTTGCAGTCAGTTAAGTGCCTTCCTCTGATTTAATAATGCATGACAAAATTTCTTCAAAGCAAATTCTATTTTATCGATTGATTTGGGAAAATCCTTAAGAGGCATTACTATCAAAGATTTCTCTATTAATAATTATTAACTCATTTTGAATCATTACCATTAATATTCTATCAATAAAATATTATTAAAGTGTTGCGTTTTAGCAGTTGATGGGAATTCATCGTGTCATTTTTAAATGCAATGCAAAATTAAGGAAAGAACAAGAATAACTCACTTTATACAAAAATAACACCACATGATAGAATAATGGAATAAATTTTTTAGGTAGTAAATGTGATAGCGCTAGAATTTTAACTTGCATTTGAGTGAAAAGATCAGTAACTTTTCTTAATGGCTACTCTTATTGAATCCCTCAGATGTTTTCTTCTCTTATGTCATGATTATTTCAATGAGATAGTGATAATGTATCTAAGCTCGCCAATCAAATTTTTAATACAGGGTTAAATTGGCGACTAATTAGAGCGCCAAACCCTAGGCTCTCTGACGTCTGAGATAAAGGTAGCGTGATAGTGATTAATTTTAAATATTTAGTTTATTTACGTCACAGCTTTTATTATTTACAGATTATACATTGAAGTTATTAAACTCATTCATTAGTTTATTAGAGTCCATGTTTTGTTTGTGAGGAAGGAGTTTTTTGGGGTCAGCTCTTAACGAAGTTTTCAGACCATCTCTCGTTCTCTCTCTCGCTAGGGTCTCGGGGATGACCACAGACGGTCCCCTTGATCCTCGAGTTGCATCCGGTTCGTGGGAGGAATGAAGGGGGTGTTCCTTGTGGTGTCAAAGGTTTCCGGGGCGATCCAAGACAAGACCACGCAATAATTTAAGGTTGCAGGTGTTCCTTGAATTTGTGGTTCATATTCACAAAGAAACCGATTCGCAGCTGTGTGGCGGGAATCGTTATAGCTCTAATTGAAATTTGGTGACGATATAGAAGTATTGACATATTTTTCGTTACTTCTATATCCTGTTTTGAATGGACTGACGAAGCAGGCTACAAAACTAAAGGTATCTTCAGACCCCAATGTCAGAAAGCAGCAATATTTACTATCACTAATACTAATTCTTCAGAGTATAAGTACTGGTTTTATCTTTATTCTTATATTAGAAAGTTCGTGAGTTTAAATACCACAATACAATTAGTATAAATATAAAATTATCGTAGATATTACTTGTACTCATAAATAAAAATTGTACAGATTTAATCTATAAACATAATGCGTAAACGTAAAAAGAATACCATTAAACTATTTAAACATCTCTACGTAGGTTATTTCTTGTTATAAATATTGTTTAATAGTTAAAATAAGCCTATATTAATTTTTTAAGATCATTATACTATTAAAATTGTTTGGCTTCTGTACTTAGATGTATCTAGGTTTTCGACTTTCAGATATTTTGAACCTTTACTTACAATTGATTATTTGACCCTATATGTTAAGAAAAAGATCTCAAAATCATGTTTGAATATGGGCCATGGTATTTGAAAGTAGAGCACGAGCCTAATGAAGAAATGAGGGGAGTTTTTGGCTCAAGAGCCAAATTGGGCTGAGCTGCACCAAATAAAAAGTTACTCTAAAAGAACAGATAATAAAAAATATATACACTACGCGGATGTCTGGGATTTAGATTAATATACAATATACTGGAAATCGCCTTAGTGTAGCTTCGAAGTGTGACGTTAATAATAAATCAAATGTGAAAGTAAGAAAGAAAAATAATAATTGGTTAATAAATAAGAGCCGAAAAAAGAGAAAGATAGTTTGGGTACCTCGAGGGCGCGTCACCCATGTTTATCAGCTAGTAAGCCCTATGGGATAAAGAATACAATTATTCGGGTATCTAAGGGTCATAAATCCCGTACTTACTCATAAATAGTTCAGCTTAGAGGTCGATGAGTTCGAAGCACAATTCTGCCAAATATCGTCATGTGTAACTTTAAAAGCTATATACCTTTGATAAGTTAAATACATTTGTGGATTTCAGAAACGTCACGTAGTGTGGCAGTAAAAGACTGAAGTATAATTCGGGGAGTATCTTCCTTCCCTCCTTTTCATGATTTAAAATAAGAAATTCTTCAACAAAATCCCACAAAGTTGCTCTAGTGTACGTTTAACTTAAATAAATCAGATTATATAATTTCTAAATAATCAGTATTCATTTGGGGATCCCTGTGAAAAGTGCTTTTCTCTAACGCATTTTATTGAATCAATAAATTCTTTAAGACTCCTTTTGGAAAGTAATTGACAAGGTATATATATATATATATATATATATATAATAGACTTTAGCTTAAATAAACTAAAACTTGAATGATATGCATCTGGTTTAAGTAAATATAAAGGTATTGATGACTATATATAGTTTTATATTCAACCCGGGGAAAATATTATGTTGCAGAATATGAAATTTTCTTGAAGTCTATACTGACAAATAGCGGTTTATATATATTCTAATAAGTTTTGACTAGATCTTATTTAGGACGTATTTATCTTTTTAGTTATTGTCTGCCTAATTTTCGGAAAGGGGGATTATGAAGACAATGTATCAAATTTCATTTAAAAAATTATCTAAAAGGTCAATAAGATTAGCTTCTTACATTAAAAACCTTTTAATATCTTTTAAGAAAAAGATAATCTTTTTGAGCCTTTTTTCACATAAAGCACTTATCAATATATTATTTCATTAGAATTTTTTAATCCAATTATTTTGTAAAGAAAGTGGATTCACACACAGTCTCATTATGCTTAAAATATATAATACAGAATCATTTCTTTTTAAGTGAAATGATTTGTGGAATTTAAATATACCTAGAATTTAAAGACTTTTTTGATACTTATTTATAAAATTATTTATCATGCTTAAAAAACTACTTTAATAAGCAAAATTTAAACTTAATATTATAACTTAAATTCAAGTTTATACAGAATTCTCTGAGATTAAAATTTAACACGAAAAAGCCATTAATTTGTGAATGGATTTCAACTGAATTATTAACATAGGATTTTTACACTTATCTTTAAATTGTTCTTAATACTATTTTTACTTTTAATCATCAAGTGTTCAGCTTCTTCCGTAAACCTTTCATATTTGGTTCTCGTATATGCTTAGTAACCTTTTCTAAAAATATATATATACATATTTATTATTAGATAGATTTCTTATTAAAATAAGAACAATATAATTCCATTTCTTACCGAGATGCGCAATTTGAATTATTTTTATTATATTTAGTGAAGAATATTTTGCTAATACTCTATGAATAAGTTTTTTCACTCATTTGAAATTTTTTTCCAGATTTATGTACAGATAATCTAAATTTATTTTTGAATCTTATTTTACTTATATAATAATTTTTGAAAAATTTCTTTGCCTTCAATTTTAACAACTCACAATATCTGAATTATATATATGCTCCAATACGCCACCCAACATATTCTTTTGATTTGTCGATTTTCGGAAATAAAAAAACAGTAAAAAATTCAATAATAAATAAATAATTAGTATTAATTATTAGTAACAAATACTTAATTAAACTTTACATACTACATACATAGGATTAAAATCGTAAAAAAAAATTCAAGGGCTTTGGGGAGGGGTCCAGACCCGGGGACCCTCCTTGTGTGCGCCACACACACACACACACACACACACACACACACACACACACACACACACACACACACACACACACACACACACACACACACACACACACACACACACACACACACACACACACACACACACACACACATATATATATATATATATTTAGTAATATAAAATAAAAGTGAAGAAGCACCAGAACCTACAGTGCCAAAGCAGGAAGAAATTGGAATTCACCAAACACAACAAATGTAGATACAAAAAAGTCTTTGGACTAAACTGGAGACCTATTATGATTTCTAAAGCTGTCGCTGAATTAGGCCAGCGAATTAGGTTTAGCAATGCTTTATGGATCCACCTTCCCCGTGCAGCAGAAATTTTCGAAAAATAGGAAAAAAAACTAAGTTGAAAAGTTAAGCCTAATACAACACGTGGAAGAAAAACCTGATAATATACTAAAATGAAGCTAAGAAAAGAGAACAATAATGAATGTCTCAAGGAGAGGAATAATAAAAAAATTTTATATAGGAAAAAACTTATATATATATATATAAGTTTTTTTTGTATTTTATATTAATTATTTTCTACTTAAAAGTTCTAAATTTTAACATTGGAAAACTTAACAAAAAATAAAATCTGAGCATTGCGGCAGAAAAAAAGGTTTTTGCTGGTTAAGTTCCAACAAATGAAAATATATTTATTTCAGATAATAAATCGAACTCCTTAAAAAGGAATTCATTTCATTACCTTTCTGCTTTTTTGCAGTTAAGCTAAAAGTAATTTGAAAAAGAACTGATATCTCTTCCAATGCAGTATCTACTTTTATTCCACATTTCATGTTCCGTCGCTGAACAAGTTACACTTCTGAGAAACACGACACATTTTTCATTCCTTTTCTCTTTTTCATTCGAACAATAACATTCAAAAATATCTTCCTTTCTTTTTTACTTATTTTCTTTCTACCTTTTAGAAAGAAATCCAGCAGAAGGAATGGAACGGAATGAACGATAGAACAAGAAATAAAGGAGACGGCATTGCGAATTAATATCGAAATCCTTTAAAAAAAAAGTGTATTTTTTTCTAACCTGAATTAGATTATCAATACAAATAGCCGACAAAACCTCGAACAATTTTCTTGATTTTTGGCATGATCGACGCAGATTACTTTTTGCACTTAAGTAATGGTTTCAGTTGAACTGCAATTTCTAAATTATGAAACAGTTTCAGAAACATTTGCATTCTTCTGGAGCTTAATCGATTGTTGGAAATTTGTGAGGCGAAATGGCATTCATATTTCGAAGTGAAAAACGTAAGATTGGGGAAAATAAGTGAGAATCGAAATTTAAATGATGTAATAAAAATACAGTTGGACCTCTATATAACGAAGTCGCTAAATCCCGAAAAAAATTCGTTATATGGAAAATTCTTTATATAGAGGTTCCTCTTTCAATTTTCTTTATATAAACCACTGAAAACAAATTTTAAATTCATAAACAAAATACATTAAAAAAAAGTAATTATTCACACCTTTTTGTAAATTAATATATATTTATTTTATATATCTTGCCTATAAAAGAAAAGTTTCTTGACGCCTTTATCTACTTCCTGAAGAATTATTATTTTCTTTATGCTCAAGCACTTACATGTTGACATTTTTGAGTTACAAGACACGAAGTTACCAGTACTACAAATACTCAATACTACAAATGAATGGAGATTAGTTCAAGGACACGAGACATCACTGAGGGTGAAAAAGGATATCGAAGATGTTTCTAGTGAACTGGATAATAAAGGTTGCACTTCTTGGATGAAATGTCTAGAATTCTATTGCGGTCGGTGAGTTAAGCCCCTAATAAAACCAGTTAAAGATTTATGACCACCATAAAATGTGCTAATGTGTAAATAACTCGAAATGTCTAAAAATACTTCAAAAATAGGGAGAAAAAAAATATTGTTCGTTATATAGAAAAGGATCTTCGTTATTGGGAGGCTATTTTATGAAGAAAATCGTGAAATGTTCTTGGTTCCAGGAAAAATTCGCAATATAGAGGCTCGTTATATGGAGGTTCGACTGTATTATACTATACCAACTGTTTCTTTTTTCGAAAAATAGGAGCTGACAAAATGTTCAAAATCTATTGAAGGTATTTCCGTCCTTCAATGGGATTTCGAATTGTCTTTGTGCTCGCTACTACTCGCTACTACGCTACTTTCAGCACTGTTTGTGAATCTCCCTGCATATATACAGAGTGCCCTAAAACTCAAAGGCAAGTGGAAACAGGATGAAAGGGGATTCATATAAGATCAGGGGATATTATTATTATTATTAACTCCTAATCACTTGCTTAGAGAAGACTAGGATATTTTGGAGGATATAGAAAATTACCCCCATCTCATCATTCGAAGCTGTGACTGCACATTTCCCGATTTTACAGTGATTTTTTCACTAATGTGATCTTACGTAGCCGTGCTTTTAAGCACAATCAAAAGTGGAGCAAAAAACTTTGCTGGTTTAGTTAAAGTCAGCGTAGTTTGCTTGAGTCGAGGTTTGAAAAAATGTGACCTAACTTTGACTTGTCATGTTACATTTAACCCTAGAAAAGTTCTTCAAAAACTGTAAAATTTGTGAACACAGTACATATATATAAATGATGTGATGGAGGAAGTCAATCTTCCCCATTTTCTAAAATATGCTAACCCTCACTTAACCTCACCTTTTTATTTTTCTCGGAACTAATATAAGTTCCCCGTTTCGGTTTGACGTTGAGTTTTGGAACATCCTGTATATAGCAGAAAAGCGACTCAATCACTCACTCATCCCTGGATGTAACATGTTAAGCATGTTTCTTTTATTGGATAGAGATCCGTCGGAAATCGACTGCCAAGGGATTGTGAGGGTAAAAGGGGCGTTATTAATAAAAATTCCCGTTTTTTAACTATTAGACTTAACTTGAAATTTGGCAAGCATGTTTATTTCGTTGAGTAGAAATTTGCTAAAAATAGTTTTTGTGGAATCAACCCAAGGAGGAGGGTTATGGGGGCATAAGTAAATTTTCGCTTAAGAAATTCAGGTCATATCCTTTTTAAAATAAGAGTTGAATTCTATAAAATGTTTTTAAATGCAATTGAAAGTTTAATGCAAATACATAGGTATCAATTACTTAAAATCAGTATATAGTTATACAACTTGATGAAATACCCAGCGAAATGAGAGAGTAACGGCTAGTATATATATATAGTTTTAATAATCTCTGAGAGAGAGAGAGAGATTTTGTGGACACTAAAAGAAACAGATATTGGCAACTTTAAAATGTAGATGCTACAGTACTACAATTAATGCTGACAAACAGCTTTTTATTTTATATAAAAGTGGGATTTATCCAGTTTTGTGACTAGTCTACATATGCATGCAGATACGAATTTTTTGTGTGGCTAATATATAAATATAACATATTTATTGTGTGTGTGAGAATAGTAAACATTAAATCTGATCATCAGTGTAAATCCAATGATTTCACTAAGGACTGTAATACCGAATAATGGAAACCTATTGCATATTAAAATAAAATAAGATGGCGTCTTTCGAATATGGTTCGAAATAATGATATTTGTTGGCAATAGTGATGTCGCGTACCTTCACAAAAATTTCGAACACTTCGAATTAATGAACTCGATTCGTAATGTCAGACTGATCATGCTAGCTAATTTAACATTTAAACGTAATGAGTTAATAAAAAATTACACATTTATATCATTTTGATTGAAATAATAATTTAAATGTGGATGAATGATTTATTTTTGGTTATTCCATTCAACGTGATATTTGATTATTCTTATTGTTATTTGATTTATAGGAGAAAATATCTGTTAATAACGATGTATTTTATATAATAATATGAATATCCTTTTATTTTGATTTTTAGCTAATTATATGATTCGATATTCTGAAAATGTTTTTTGCAATTAGCATGGGAAATTTATAATATGAAATTAACAAATTTTATAATTGCTTTCATTTGATCTGGGAGCCATAGCAATTTTTCACGTAAAAGACCGAGAAGTTGAGTGAGTTATATCAACATAATCAAAGTTAGTAATTAAAAATATTTACTAGCAGTAATTAACTGCTAGTAAATATTTTTAATTACTAACTTTGATTATGAAGTAAGAAATATGCTTTAGAATAGGTTTAATAAATTGAATAAATTGATAAAATAGGTTTCATTTTTGCAAAGCAAATTAATGCGATAAATATGTAGGTCTTAAAAATAAAACATTTTATTGAATTTTTAAAACCGACATATGTTGCCTTATTTTGACTTTGCCAAAATAAAACATCTTTTAGAAATTAATTTATTTTCGTTTTAAGCTGTATTTTAGATAAATAAATAAAAAATTTACGAAGAAAATTTAAAGTTTTTCATTTATTACTTTAACATAAATCACATATTGCATGTTATGTTAATGCAGATATAAGGTTGGTCAATAAGATTTTAACCAATACAAATGGTTACTATCAACACCTACAATCAACAGATATACTATTTATTAATCCAGAACTCATTTAATATCCATATAATCTTTCATTTATAAAACTATTTCCTTTTAATTTGAAAACTTAAAAAAACTCAAAGAATTACAACGAATTATCTAAATCCGCAACAAAAAAAAAAGCATTAACTCTGAAGAAAAGAATTCACAGTTAAAATAAAAAAAAAAAACACTTTAATTTAGTCAAATTTACATCCAAATCTTTTTATCAAGAGTTTCACGAATAATTGCTTCTTGTTTGATTTTTAATCCCTTTCCAATTAAAAAAAGACTAATGTGGTTGCCATTTCAAACTAATTTTAAGATTCAGTACAAGCGAAGTTAAATAGATTGAACTTGTTTAATTCTACGCAGAAACTCTTTTATTTATTGCAGCTTTTGCATTTTGTGATCTAATTACCGATTCCCAGTTGACATAGTTAATCTCTCAACCTAGGTACTCGAATACATTGAAGAATTCCTTTACCCTTGGGTATTTTACACCTTATCCCACGCCACACTCTGGTCTTCTGGGAATAAAGATTGAAAGAAATGAGAATCTCTTGGGTTAAACTGAGAGCTTTCTCCTTCCTATGAGGGATTTTCTGCTGCTATAGACAAGCAGGGAATAAGCGCCACTCAAATTATACTAAGAGAATGCCTATTAGGAGGAATCTTAGTCAGGCTTGGAATGTTCTGTTTTCTACGAGATTAACTGTGAGTTAGTTGCTTTATTTACACTTCGTTATTTTGCCTTGTTTTTCCCATGAATGATTGTTTTCTTGGATTCTTGGAGTACAGTAAACCTGTTTTTCTGCGGTAGATAGGGATCGCATAAAAATAAACGCACAAAAAATATTCGAAAATATATATTTCCTAAATTCCTATATATAACAAACTTTGTCGAAATGCACAGAAATTTTTCTTTATGCGGTGGAGAGGGACCGCATAAAAAAAGTCGCACTTAGAAAATACGCCATTTACAAAATTTATGAAAAAGTACTTCCATAACAAAATAAAAATAGTTAAATTATATATAATCACGGAAACATTTTTAAAACATTTATAGTGTCTCATTGTAAACATGTATACAATGAGTTAAATACACATACATTATGACGGGCTCACGCTTTTTTCCATTAACATGTCCTTTGGGTTCTTTGGGGCCAGAATGAATGGCAACTCTTTTCCAACCAACCCAAGAAGTAAGGCGTGAAGGAAAGATGCAAATTAGGAAGCTTTTAAATAACAGAAGTTTAGAGTAAGCTGGGTGGGATTTGGGGAATGTTATGATAGTCCGTATTTCAAGTGTGAAGAGGTTTTGGGAAGTTAAGTGACAGCCAATAGAAGTTACCCGTGACAGAGAGCCCTTAGGTCAAGGTGCATAACATTGCGTGCCAGTGAACCGCAACTTCTACTAGGAACAGATAGATTGATACTTCGTTGGATTTTAAAGGTAGGAGTGACTATTTAAATATTCGAATTTGTGATAGCATTGGAGTTGAGCTTAGACGAGTTAGTTACTGATAGTGGTCCGGGTTACGTTATTTCGGTATTAAATATATATTGTGTGTTTAGCCACCGTAGATTCTCTCACATATCATATTATTATCTAATCTGTTAAAGGTTTAAGTTAAGATCTTAATAAAGTCATATTAATATCATGGCAGCTTCTAGTTCTTCATTTATTCCTACACCTCTAGCTCACGCTGATAATCTAGGAGAAGGGCACCCGAGGGGGGCGCCCTTACAACATAACTCACATTCTACTCATCGTAATCAAAGCGCTCATCTTCCTGTGATGAATAAGTTGAAAATCACTTTCGTCACTTGAAAATACAATTTCAATTGATTTATTTTTTGCCTCTATAAAGTAAAAGATAAGTTTTTGTGACAAAAGTTGGTTGGTCAGTTGCTTGTAAATGTCATGATAACCAAATATGCGCGATTGAAGCTCTTTTTGAAATTTCATACTCCTTTTGGAATTAGTATCTATTTTAAGAAAATGCTTTCCCAATTTGTTGGAAAGCTGTATCCCTCTCATATATTTTATCCTCTCCAAAGAATCCGGTTCTTGTAAGTCTACATAATCTATCAAATTATTGATAATGCCACTGTCATTTTAAGTTTCGTCTTCAATCAAGCGCGGGCTGTTGGCGAGTTGAGAGAATGCAACTGAACATGCATTGTCGGGAGATGGTTTATAACAAATGAAGAGTGTGTGTGTCTTAAAGTGTATATGTACATTGCAGTGTCATAACGTACAACCCCACAACCCCCGCCTCGTGGGGGAGGGGGATCGAGACTCTAGGGGGCCCAATGCCTGACTGACGCCAAGTACGTATTAACCTAATTTATAAAATATTAAAGGCAAAACCCCTCACTTTGCAGAGGAACCCTAACATTCTCCATTACGCCACTGGTACATTGATAGAAAGCACTGCAATGGCGCCGAAACCGATGAAATTCATACACCGCACAAAAATCGCAAAATAGGACCATACAAAAACAGAGTCTATTGAAAATCATTATAGTAATGAATTTATTTTCGTAATTAAAATAGATATAGGTAGCCATAATTTATTTTTCTTAATTAATTGCTTCGTAAATTCCAGCGTATAATGCGCACTTTTAACACAAAAAAATAAGATAAAAAAACTACGGATGCGCGTTATACGCCAGGTATAAAAGTGAGACCTTTGAAAATCAAAAAAGATGATTATAGAAAACAAATTAGACTTCCATATATAGATCGAAGTACTGTTTCTTTAAAAGAAACAACTTTTTTATGAGCTTGAAGGGCTGTAGTTCTAGAAGTATGCTACTTTTTTCTAAAGCTTGGAATAATACTCGAATAAATGACTTCAGAAAAATAGCATTGTACACGTACATTTCAGGTTTCTTTGTAAAAAAAGGAGGGTGGTGGATGCGCATTATACGGCAAATATATCTAAAAATTAAAAACTGCAGCTTCTAAGTATGGGTGCGCGTTATATGACGGTTCGTGTTATACGCCGGATTTTACGGTATATAAAAATGTAACAGAGTTACCCAATTTACATAAAAATAGCATAAAAGTAAAGCAGACAATTCTCCAGAACAATTAACACTGAAATAGAACATATGGAGCTTTAATTTTTGAAAATTAGCTATTAGAATAGCTACAAATCAACCCCGAAATAAAACAGATGGGACTCTATTAACAATAACAATTAGCATAGAAATACAAGAAGCGTATACTTTAAGCTTATAAATAAGAATGCTGTACATCAATAATGAATAAAAAATTAATTACATTCGTATATATTTTTTTCTATTATGGACTGAAGATTTTTACTTTGTTTAGTGCATTTTTATTTCTATTCTATCTATGTATCGATTGAGTAACAGGATATCGATTTTATTTTAGAGTAATATAAGAAAGCCAGACAGAGACGTTTTATCCTTGATTTATTCAAAAATATTTTACCACATAAGAATAATTTTTTCTGAACAAAATACTCTGTCTCAAATAATTTTATTAAACTCTATCCTGTATCAAAATCTATTCCTTTCATAGGAAACCACGTTTAATAAAATTCTTTACTGCATATTTATACAACAGTAGGTCTCATGTTTTTTTTTAGAAAAAAAAGATGCTTATATTTTAATCTCTTGAATTATTTTGCGTAAGCATACATATATACATATTTTAAAATGTAACAGCAGTATTGCAGATTATACATTAGTTTTACAGACTGACGTCAGTCATTAATTTATTTTCTCTGAAAGTAGACAGAAGTCACTTTTTAAAAGGAAGATAATATTTTTATAGTAAATTGAAATCTAAATTTTGAAATAACAAAGCAAACTGTTTTATTTGAGCTCCCTCGTTCTAATAAAGCCTGAAATGATTACTTAGTTTAAAATGCGATCTACACTGCATTTTAAAGTAGTTAAATAGTTTTGCAGTTGTAGAACTTGTGTCATATTCCATCAAAGTTCAGTACGTGAAATTGTAAGGTTGAAGGGTCTTAGTGTATTAACCCTTTCGCTGCGTAGTGCTATCTTTGCTACGTGTACTTTGCCCGTGGAAATCGTGGAACACACAACGAGAGGGTTAATAAACTAATTAGAACCTCAAATATCCCTTATGGTGAGACGTGCAAGTTTGAGGAGAGATAACTAGTTTAGATCCTCTGTTTCCTTCACGTACTATGGCTTAGAATGAGTAATATTTGGTCATAGTTTAACTTTACATAACTTCCGAACTTCAGTAACTCGTTATGAGCAGTAAGAAAGCTCCGTTCACTAAGCAAACCGAATTAAACAAATAATTTCCATTTCTGCCATATTTTATTAAAAAAATGTTACATTTTCTGATTTTTATAGGGCTTTAAATATAAGCCCATTGTGACTTATATTGAATACATGTTTGTAATTATATATAAATTTTTATTTAATTTAAACTTAAGATATAACTCAGTTTTAATTTAAGGCTACACGGTACCCTTTTTCAAAAAAAAAAAACTTTTTGGGGACAGTTACAGTAGAAATAACTGAAATTTTTTATATTTAGATTATATTATTAAGATGATTCTGAAAGAGTAAAAAGTCAGTTTGACCAGCCATTATTTTACAATTTTAATTTTTTTTTTAATTTTTGAAGTTTTTCACAAACTCTTATAAAAATACTCAATTTTTAAATTTTTTTAGTTATTTTAAGTTATTTATGTTTCTTAGATCATTACAAATAAAAGATAGTATGGATTTGAAAATCTATTCCCTTGTTGATTTTAATAATTATTTTTCTAGAAAAACCTGGAAAAAACACGAAAATTTTTAAAATATCAACTTAAGCATTTTTTAGAAAAATAACTAGAGATCTCGGCCCTAAATCCATACTAACTTTTATAGAACATACGCGTTTGGGAGTATACACAAAAAAATTCAAGGTTCTACCTTGAACAGGAAAAAAGCCTTAGGGATTAGAAAACACTTATACCTTCAAAATTGAAAGTCTGAGAAAAACGCATTTAAAGTTTGTAAAGTCATAAAACAAAAACTTTATAATGAGAGTAAAGCTCTAATTTTTAATATGTTATTTTCCAATGTATGTGTGTGTGTTCGGCATTAAAACACTATTTTTATTAAATATGACTGAAAATTATATTTTTAATCAAAATATATTTTTGCATAATATTGATAGCAATATTTAAGAAGTCAGTTTTATTCAGCTTTATCTTACTTAATATTTTCACAAAAGTTTTGAAACACGAAGTATTTATGTACAAAATAATAATGATAGTAACTTTAGCTAAAAATAGTCAGGTTTGCTCATAAAATTTAATTTTTTTCAGTTTTAAATTGGGGCAGTTTAGGAATTTTTAGCTCTTGTCGTACGACTTTAAAATACTAAAATATACTACTACAATACGTTTAGTATAATGTAGTTTGGTACATCAAGGAAATATTCAGTTATATCTGCCTAATATGAATTCAGAACAGTTGTATTTTCGGAAGTCTAATTGCAGAAACAGCTGAGGACTGATTTTTAGGTACATCATTTTCGGTAGTATTCCATCTCTTCGAAATATTGTTTCTCTCAGAAACTTGAGAACGCATTTTCCATGGCATTTCCTCTACAGGAAAAAATTAATGATAAAGCTTTTAAGTTATATAAACTATTTTTAAAGCAAAAATTGGCCTTGAAATTAATCTTAATTAATTAACTATGGGAACTCAAAAAACTCAAAACATAATCAAGCAGAAATGATTTTAGTAATGGAAATTGGGATTAATAACCCTTTCAAACTAAAAGCTCAAAAATATTTTTAATTAATTCAATTTAAGAGAGGAAAAATGCTTTAAAATGAAACCGAAACCAAAACCATAGCTCATAAAACTTCAAATATCTTAAAAACTAATTTGTTAACAGATTTGAAATTTCGTGGTGAGCTTCTCAATGATATGGGCCACCAGGAAATGCAAAAAAAAATTTTTTTTGGTAAAAATGAAATTTTTAGGGTACTGTGTAGCCTTAAGCATTCCAAAGCAGAAGTGTTTGCAATAGACTCTAACTTTCTTTGGTTTTTGAACTCTTACTTTTAGAGTCACCTTATTTTCATTGAGTCTCACTTTCTTAAGTCAAAAGAAAGTGAGATTCAAATAATGAACTTATTATTTGAGTAGTATATTATTGAGTATTGAGTAGTGAACTATGTAGCTGTATAAGTTAGTTTGAATTAACGTATCTCTAGAGATATAAAAGGCTAACAGATGACAGATTTCAAAATTTTAAGCAATGATCGCGAAAGGGTTGACATTTGACCTAGTACCTCACTCTTCTAACTATCACATCACACCACCTGAGAATTTTGAGGGCCAGTCATATTTACCAGACGAACAATTCATGTCCTTGTTTAGTCAATTCTAGGGGCTTAAACGCGCGTTTTTAAATAGTTTCATGTAGGATTGCAGCTGAACTAGATCTTTTCTTAAATTTCAATGGCTTATAGAGTGGGAATTTTTTGCATGAGAAATTTGCATAGATGATTTCAAATACATCCATGTGTGTATATAAAACCCTTTTAAATTTTTAGCAGCAAAAAACTTATTTTGCCCTAAATAAAGTCGCACGTGAATTCTGTGCAACAAATTTGTTTTTATATATTATAAATTAGATACTAAAATTTTTTTAAATTAATTTTTTTTTTGAAATTTTAATCTATACTCTTTTAATGTGTTAGAAATTTTATTAACTAACCTAATTTAAGGACTGCCATAAATTTTTAAGTTGAACCTCTTTTTCCGGTATACTTTCGGAAAGTTTTATCTCTTTTGTTTTAAATTAAAAAGAAAAAAAAAAAATAGCTCGTTGCATTTAGTTAAGTAAGGTGTAAGTATGCAGTAGACTTCAGCTTTTTAATTAAATTGTAAGAGTAGAACACAAACACAGTAACTAAATTTACATGTTAACTAGAGAAAATACGTTTCTACCATTTTTTTTCTCCATATAAAATAAATTGAATAGTGAAGATTCCAGTATCCTTTTCGTGCTATAATTGCACGCAAGTGTAATACGGAAATAGTTAAGTAGTAATTGAAGTCTCGAGTTGAGTAGGAAAGAAGAGAAGATGAAAATAACTTTTCTGCGGAACACGCTTAAGGTATTAAAATTTTTGGTTTGATGTTTCCCATCTCAATACACTATTCCGTCTGTAACAGAACACTTCTAACTGCAAAACATACTTACGTGATGACATAATGCACAATATAGCATTAAAATATCCAGTGTGAAAGAAAAATTAAGATAATAAACAGAATTTTTTAAAAAGTATATAATTAGAGAAAATTATAGAAAAGAAATAACATAGAAAAACAGAAAAAGAATCCGGAAATCAATATACCTCTTTACAAGAAAATCTTAAATCTTAGAAAGAATTTTGGGAACTGTTCTCAATCCAATTTTAAAAATACCTTCTTATATATTATAGAATTGTATGAAATAAGTAAGAGTAAGTATTGAGCTTAATATGTAATCGATAATTACGGAAAAGATGTTTTGAAATAAAGCAGCCTTTTCAAATCAAACATTTTAAACTGTAGAGGAAGTTCATTCTTGAAACTGTATGTGTTGCTGAGGATATATATATATATATATATAAGGAGAAAAGGGACTCATTCACTATTCATGAGATAATCGGAACTATTAGACTTAAAGACTCGAAATTTAGTATGTTTCCGCGAGTGAAGACCCGCTAAGAACATAAGAACATATGGTTTGCCGGAAATCGGTTCCGAAGAGGGGGTTATGGAGGACTACTGGAGAGTATAGATAAAAAAAATCCCATTTTTGATCTATAAGACGTACAATAATAATGAAACGATATATGTATGACATGTTTTGATCCAGAATCAGACTTAGTTTTAAAAAGGTCCTTATTCTAGAATTAGTACACATTTCTTCTGACGCTAAGATCAGGGAGGAAAACACACGCCACGCGGTGTGCTTTAAGTGGGTTAGTATACCGATGGGGTAAGTATCGCAGATTTTATGATTGTACTTGAAAGTTAATGCAGACATATAGGGTTATTAAATATAACGATCTGGAATTAGACATGTTTATTGGATAGGCTATATATTCGAAATAAATAAATGGGTGATTAGTTTGATACTTGAAAATGAAATGAAAAATATGAGTTAAGTGCTAGATAGGGAATTTAATTTTTAATCTAATTTAATTATCCTTACATGTATTTATTTTTTTGAATAGAGATCCACTAAAAATGGGTTTTGCAGAAATAAACTTCGGGGGAGGCATGCGGTAGTGTAAAATATAATGATACTTCCATTTTAGAATTTAAAGTTGTGTCCTCAAGAGGTGAGGGTTATGAAAATGTTTTTCAGTTCAATTGAGCTTTAAATGCTATGACTTAGATATCAATAATTTATAAACAGTATAAAACTGATATATCATCACTATACATACACAGCGAAGTGAACGAGTAACGGCTAGTATAAATATACATGGTGAAGGTCACTCTGAAATATTTTAAAAATACGTTTTAATGTAGAAATATAGAAAGTTCAATCAATACACTTTTTGTAGACTAATTTTCCAAAAAAGAAATGCTTCAAGCCATTATTTACTCAGTATTTTTTTAAAATATACATTCATAGCCCCATCAGTCTCATTTCTGGAATGAAAATGAGAATCATGTGTTTTAGAATGAAAAATGTCTTAGAAAGGTATCAGGATTTATCATTTTGATATATTTTGCTTAAGAAACTGAACTGTTCATCATATTGAATCCCAATGAAATAAAAAAAAATAATAAAGAAAAGTCTGAAAAAAGTAAGATTTCTGCGCTTAGAAAATAAAGATTTTTTAGAAAAAAAAATCCGAAAGAAATACAAATATTGTGTGTGGTAACGTGCAGAACATTAATAATATTAGTAAAATGAAAAGAAAGCACTTTGAATGTGGAAATCTAGTTCAAATGAATTATGAGAGAAAGACCATTTCCCTTTACGGCAGCGTTTCTAAAACTGTGCGCGGGGCACGCTCCCCCTTGGGGTGGGGGCGTGATAACCCTACAAGGGGTGTGCAAATATATCAAAAAGTCGAAAACGAAAGATTTTTTTAAAAAATTATTAATTTACTGAAAGGAAACAAAACAAAATGCATTCCGACATAATAGAAAATGAAATACACATTTACACTGATATAATAAATAGACTTATAAATGTATTCAGCACTGCAAAATGTATTCATAATTAATTTAACAATACTAAGTTAAGAACAAGTTTAATAATTACCAGTGACCCTATGGGCATGTCATAAAATTATATACAAAATTTAACACTTATCTTGATAATTTGTATGGTTTATAATTAAAGTCGTGTTGCAGCTTTACGTCAGGAGTATATTATTATTGAATAATATATTCAATATGTTATTATTGTTTGGAGGGGGGCGATGAAAATTATGATTGAATATTAAGTCGCATGTCTAGAAAGTTTGAGAATCACTGCTTTAGGTATACAAATTTCTGAATAAATTTCTCCTGTATTCAGAACAATACTGCATATTTCTTTATTAAGCAGAAAAATATAAGGATTATAAAGTAATATCTTGAAGAAACATTTATTACTCCCAAATTATATATATAAGGTATTCCTGTAGAGTTTCAAAAAAATTCGTTTCCCGTTATCATCGCTTGGGTTGTAAAAATATATACAATTGATTACATTTTTTCTAAGCTTGTGAATACCTTACACACAAAATATGTTAAATATAATCAATGTTTGCTTTTCAAATAGGCACACGAAATATGTCGATTTACAATAAAACTAAATTCTTCTAATATGAATAATCATGAAAGCTTTAAAATTTATCTACCTGATTACGATTTCAATTAAATCTGAAGTTTTTAGTATTTTGCAGGAAATAAAAAATGCGAATATAAAAATAATTTTTTAATTTTATTTTATTCATTAATGATTAATCACGAATGTTTCAAGTAACAGAATTAATAAACTTTATCCAATCATTTAACTCAATTTTCAGGAATGTTCATTTTTTCGGCTAACTTAATAGTGATGTGTATCCGTAGGGTAAAATTTAATTATGTTCGTTTTTCTGTACCACAGAATTTGCTAATGAATTAAGTTTGTGAAAACAATTTAAACATTAGATGTGCCTTAACACAAGTAATATATGAATAATAATTAATTCGATTGGGGTAAAATGAGCACCCTAAAGAATAATGAATGGAATATAGGAAGCATATCATTAATGAATAGTGGATTAATACAAATTATCATTAGGGATTTCGAACTAGAAAGGTAGATAAAAATGTAATATATAGCTATATATATATATCGACTCTCTGTATTTATTAAAAAGGTTTTTCATGATGCTATAATAAATTTATTTTTCTCGCCAACTTGGTCTCCAAGTCGCCAATTTAGCGGTATCGCTAATATTTCGCCAAGAGAACTACATAATACATGTAAATTAAGATTTTACAATTTGAGCAATGGATTTCTTGCCTTTTTAACAAAGAAAACATTATCTCTTCACTGAACATTGTCAAACTGAGATCCTGTTGAAACTGATTAATCAATATCATTACTTAACTGTTTTTATGCAACTCATCAAGATGTCACGCTACGAAGATTATTCACCAATAATAATGTCTTTATTAATTGGATAAGATAATCACATCTGTATTAACGAGAACCAAGCTACAAAATTATTTATAAAAATATTCAGAACACACGACACTGCTGAAAAACCTATTGATTAGAATTTATTATATAAAAAATAAACCGTTTTTTCAATATTTTTGATTTTAAAGTATTTGAGCACTTTAATATCATAATTAATTATAAATAAAAATTCAATTTTTTAAAAAGAATACTTTTACAGTGATTCACTTTTGATATATCACATCGTCGGCTTATTATACCCAAAAAAAATTTCTAAATTTACTATAAATATTTCATTAGAACAAATAAAAGTTTTTTTTTGTTATAATTTAAAAACAATTATCTTAATGAATGTATGTATAAGCGCTGAAGGAATTTTTATTTTACCCTGCGAGAAAACACCTTCCACTAAACTTTAGATTTATTGATAGATGATTTTTTGAATTTGAAATTGAACAACTACGTTAAAAAAGTGATATTTTTGATCGCAAATAAGTCATTTTAAAAACTGAGTTTTATGTATGTATATATATATTATATATATAATGAGATATTACAAAGAAACTGCTTGGATTTAGAAACTTAAGGTATCCGCCTACTTACGACTTTTTTTTAAAAAAATGGATATGGGGATTTTTTTGTGGTTTTTAGATTTGTTTAGTACATTTTAAGAAAATTATGTTAAAATTAAGAAGAAAAAAGAAATTATTACTAAAATGGAAAAAAGGGGTAAAAATTGATAAAAAATAACATAAACGGGCCCGTTCTGTCCCAAAGTCTATAAACAAATTTTCAGTTTTTCAATTGTTCTGTGTTGCTATGTTATTCATTTCTGAAATGACCTTCAGAATAAGATATACTTTAATTTTTACAAAAACTAGATCATTTTATCTTAGTTATTATATGAAATTGCTTTAAAAAAAAGTGATTATATTCACATAAGGGACTCTAAGTTTTGTAATAAAGCAGTGATTGATAAATCTGAAGGTCAAAACACTTCTGATATTATACAGAATACACACAAAAAATTTCAATTAATTATTTTAAAAACTTTTTGAGCAATCGCTGTACCCGTTTGAACATTTTCTGAAAAAACACACATTTCGAATAAAACGCATTTTAAAGTATGACATCTTGTTTGAAGTACTAGCGGCATCTACTTTTACTAAAACACTTGTAGTTTTTGTTCTAGTGAATGTGGCAAAAAAAATAATAAACTTGGTATTTTTATAAAGCTAATAAGATGGTCTATAAAATATACAATCATAAAATTTTTGTCAATTTTCGAAAAAATTCACAGTTTTAGGATAGTCGGATACCTTAAAGGAAGTGTCAAAAAACAGAGATAAAGGACATTATAGGTCATTACCAACTTAATTACCTTCCTAAGTAAATTAGAATCAGCTTAATGACTCTTCAAAAACACAAGAATTAGTTAATTATATCTTAATTATCTTATATAGTGATTCTAAACTTTTTAATGCTTGATTTATTCCCACGAAATGTATTTCCAATTTTACCTATCTTATGAGCAGTCGAAATTATTCTTGAAATAACAATAAATGAGATGAAATGGCAAAAACTTGTTAATCCATACTTAAAAGATACTAGGAAATGTATAAAAAAACTATTTTGTCATATATTGTTATCAAGAACGGTTGTGTAACAACATTTATTAGAAGTACTTTAAATTTTGCTATACTTCCTTCTTAATATTTCAACTCTTCAAGTACATAAAGTGCGCAATTCTTTGAGATCGGAATTTGAAATGTGTTCTTTCACAAGTATACGGGAATGATTTGTAAGGAGAGTATGCGAGCACGAATGTTAAAAATAGAGGAAGAGGACCCACAAAATCAGTTTTTATTTAATAGCCAGTCACAAAACTATTAGATGGTACTTCTACAAACAAGAGTCAAAATGTGTGAGTTCGATTTTTAAAATAAAGATAAAAATTATCTTTTAATATTAAGGGTGAATACTTGCATTACCCGAATATAAACTCCCAAATCAGTATTTGAAAAGAATTTGCCATTTGTAGACTTGTTAACTTTGTGGAATCAAGAGTAATAGCTAGATGTATAGTCTGAGTATATAAATTTAATGCTACACATTGAAACCTGACAAAAGATCAAATATGCATACATTTTTTCCTTTATTTCATAGTTTTTCTTTTATCCTTTTTTTCTCTTAATTTTTTGTTTAATTTTGAAATAAAGTCTTTAAATATATATGAAGGAAAACAGATTTTGTGTTTGAAAAATATAATATTTTGAATGGGTGGCTATAATATCTGGAATAAGGCATTTTCAATTATTAAGATACATTTCTCTTATGCAGATTCCGTGTTCGAGAAAAGTTATGTCCTATTTATAGAATATCATAAATACGTATACTCATCCTGAATGAAAGGAAAATTCCCAAGTAATCTTCAAAAGCATTCACACAAACAAAAAACCCTTATTGCAGTGGCGATGTAAACTTTTAGTCACAAACAAGATATGAAATAAAAATATATATATATAGTTGATACTTTAGAAAGAATTGAAGAAATTTAAACACAGAGATAAAAGAACTGTCGAGATTTACATTTGATAAATTCATTGATTTCACTTTTGCATGCTCAGTGAGATTTTGTAACTTTTTCTAATTGTCTTTAAACTGTAACGAAGTACACTCAGTCGTGGGAATATTTGAGTTTGAAAAACAGTAATCAGATTTAGTACTTGAATCCATGAATATTTAAAAAATACGTTTTGCAACTAAGTCAAACTTTGAAAAATAGAAAAAAAAATGTAAAAATCAAGTCTTTTTGTATGCTGCAATGTCAAGTCATGCGTATTCAAGTATGCATTGTCTCAATAAATTTCCAAATAAGTTAAACAGTATTTCGAAAAGCACGTACTACAAAATACTCCACCTTCTTTTATTATAAAATTATGGTCTTATAAAGTTATTTTTGCTTAGAATATCTTACATAGTTTAGATAAAAAAAATAGTCAGTCTATATCAAAGAATAAATTTAAGAATCTGAAAAAAAAATTCATCCAAAAAAAGATGTCTTATAATCAGATTACAGAAAGAGAAGGAAAAAAAAATTCAGAAAAATGAATAGCAAGAAATGTGATGTTTGCAATTTGTTGTCAGAATATTTTTAATAAAAGCGAGGATTGATAATAGGATTAGCAAAATAATCAGTTATAATTGTAAAATAGCTTGTTTGAAAGTCGAGCGTTAAATCTTCTCCGGAGGAAGCTAACAAATTAAATTAAATCTGCAACAAGAGTAATAAAAAATATACTTTTTCAATTTTATAGGTCCTTTGTATCTCCGAAAAAAGAAAGTCTTAAATATCCGTTGAGGGTTTTATTTTAAAAAGAAAAGCAAATACACAGTAATTTTTTTGGTAGTAATTTTAAGCTCTTTTGAGTTGTCAGTAAAAAACTTATGCATGTAAAACCATAAGAAATAAAAACGCGTACACACTCTTGTTCTCGATTTTACAATAAAATTGATTTAATGCAAACCTCTGGAAAACTTAGGGGTTTTCATTTGAAGCCAATGAAGAACAGATGTGTAGAAGGGGGCTATGCATGTTAACTTTTACGAGGCTCAATGTCCATCCGTTGGTGTGGTGAGATAGTTAGGAGAGAAGTGGCAGCTCAGGTATCGTCTTCGTCACTTGGCCGAGGCTCAAAATTACAATGTTCGTCACCAATGGACTCGATTCATCTGACGTCATAATCACATGACAGAACGCTCAACAAATATCCACGTGTTTCATTCGTGTTTGATTCGACTGAGTATTTTGGTGGCATTTTCGGATTTGCATCTGCTATCATAACAAAATGAAATGCTGTAGCTTATTAAATTGCCATAATAACTGTAGGATGAAAAGGTTTTTTGTGGTTTCACTACTGAAGAATCCATATTTATTTATTTAAAAAAAATGGATATACAGAACTTAGATCGAACAAACTTCAAACCACCTAACTATTCATCCATATGCTCTGATCATTTTGAAGAAGCATGCTCTATGTATCAACCTTTCACCGACAGAAGTGGCCGCAGTAGCCGAGTGGTATAGGTATCGGACCGTGGCTTGCCTTGTCACGAATTCGAGCCCAGTACCATTAAAGACCCGCCGTGTAGAGCAGCGATGCACGTTAAATCTGTCGAGAGCTGAAACGTCCTCCCGTTGGTGTAGTGTGGTAGTTAGGAGATGGGGGTGTCAGCTCAGGTGTCGTCCACGTCACTTGACCAAATTTATGTGGTCCGTCGCCAAAAGCCCTCGTGTAGCTGAACAGTGCGACGTTAATATTCAATCAATCATTCAATCAATCAATTCACCAACAGAAGGGCATTAAAACCAAATTCAATACCTTTCAATACCAAATTCAAGCCTTTGTTGCCTCATATCCCATAAAACCTGAACTGAACTTAAATACCTACAAAATTCTGTTTTTCTGAGCCACCGTCTAACCAAAGAATTTTGCAGAGAAGGAATAAATCTTCTGTGTCACAGAAATTAAAAGATGCTCCAAAAGACATTTCGATATTTCGATTCATTTTTAATTATTTCGGTACATACGTATTATCGCAACAATTGCCAACGTTCAAGATAATTCCCCTAGGTTGGCGACTCCGATTTCGCATGTGTCGTATGCGCTGAATTGGCAATCATGTACTTCGTTTCAATATAATGTCGCCAATAGGTTGCGATAATACTTAAGTAACATTAATTAACTTTTTTTTTCAAACATTTTTTGTTGTTTTAAATTCAAAAATTTAACGTTTATTTAAAAAGTTTGGCAAAATGAAAAAATTTAATTAATAAAGAATATAAAAACTAAATTTTGTCAGCAAATTTAACAGGCACACCTCCGCGAGTGTTTCATTGCGGGGTTTGGGTTTACTTGATCAGTAAACGTTTCCGGATCATGATGGCTGCGCACTCTGGTGAGGATTCCATTGGTGGCGGACCTCGTAATTTTTAAACGCGGTTGAGTGACGTGGATGACTGCAACATCCCAACTAAAGGACTTTGATCTTGGACGGGATTTAAAATAGGCATAAAAGTCCTACCGTGGGTCTTGTGCATTGGGTCGAGTTGTACTCGAGACTCCAGGTCAAGATTTCCTGATCATGCACCTCGGTTTCGAATAGCCGAATCTTCATTATAGGTTTCCATTAAAGGAAAGTCTAAGGGAGCTATGAGAGCTTCGATTGATTGATTGAATATTAACGTCGCTTTGTTCAGCTACACGAGGGCTTTTGGCGACGGACCACGTAAGGTTGAACCACGGTCAAGTGACGTGGACGACACCCGAGCTGGCACCACTCTCCTAACTACCACACCAACGGGAGGACGTTTCAGCTCTCGACAGATTTAACGTGCATCGCTGCCCTACATGGCGGGTCTTTAGTGGTACTGGGTTCCAACTCGTGACAAGGCAAGCCACGATCCGATACCTATACCACTCGGCTACCAAGGCCACACTATGAGAGCTTCAAATAGTTTGTGTAAAAGATTAATGTCACACAAGAGCATATATAATTCATTCCCTTTTTAATAATTTGAGAACTTTTTGTAAAATTCTCTTTTGTTTGTGAATTTTCTTCAAAAGTTTATACATCGTTTTTATTTTATCACATGCAATATATGTCAGTTTATAATTAAAGGAAAAAACCTTGATAATTTAACAATAACTTACAGAAATGTATATTTTGTGTCCCGTATAAACACTTTTTTTTTACATAAATGTAAATATATATCAATTTTTGGTAAAGCCATCCGCTAGAGTCCTCTTATAAAATCCGAAAGAGTAAAAAGTGTTAGATATCGGATAAATCAAGGGCCTGGCACAGCATTTAATTATTTGAACTATATTATTATTTTAAAAAAATTAATGCTTTGAAAAGTAGTACTAGTTCGAGCTTAAAAGTATCAGACTTTCTGTCGCGTCAGTCTGGTATTAAAACAGAAAAGATAAAATATGATCATATGTATTTATCTTCTGTCTCAAATGTTATATATTTTTATATAGCCAAAGTAAAACGATACTTAAAACACACACACGCACACACTCCTTCAAAATATAAATAATCCATATTCTAACATAGCACCATTAAGTTTATATGGGATTAAAAGGGAGAATTTAATTTTAATTTTAAAAGTAAGTGTGTGTCATAACATTCTGAAAATGATCCTATATATTTTTTTACTTTGTTTTGAGATCTTTATATGCATATGAACACCAAAAACCCTAAATGTTTCTATTTATAAGTACACTCTACACGCTATGAAGAATGTTTCATACATCTTAAAAGAGTTTCTCTCATACTTACAAAAAAATTTCATGACCATACCTATTTTTCAAATGGTTGAGGATTTTGTGTGTGTGCATATATATACACACACATAATTTGAAGTATGGTGTAATACTGAGTCATACACACACACATTATAATGGGGACCAAGATAACATCAGCTTTTTCGGATTGTCACGCTATTTTCAATTCTTCTCAAGCAACTAATTGCACATTGCCTTGCCAATCCCTGTTTTTTATCGAATATTTTCAAGAATTTAAATTCCTGCCTTCAATGAAAAATTCCCGCCTTCCCCAGAAAAAAAAAAATCTCGGATGAGAAATTTTTCTCTCTCTCAGTACCATGGACAAAATGCATCTCTTAAAAACACTAGCACTAATAACATCCCTATACGAATTAAAAATATGTGCAAATAAAAGATAAAAAGAAGAAAATATTAGTGCCCGTGCACTGTTCGGGCAAACCAGTAAAGGGGTTTAGCAACATTACTTGAAATCAACTATTCACGCATGAGGGTTATTGTCTTTGGCAAATACGGATAAAATACTCTTAGATATCCCTAGTGTGCACTATTTTTATTCTATTCTTTCTCAACCTATTCTTTATGTTTTTTCATTCTTCAACTATGTATATGAAGATTAGAACTCACGAACTTTGGGTCCGTAAGCACGTAACATACCACTGGACCAAAATGATCTCTTCAGTCTGGAGGCTTTTACTGGCTTATATAGATACCATCGCCACACACTCCCCTACCAGTGAGTTGATGATAGGCGAACGAATGATATAGCTGTTATGGCGAGCGTGTGAGTTGCGTCAAGTGTGTCTGACGGCTTGATTGTTGCGTCATGTGGGTCTGACGGCTTGTTTTTGCTGCGTCATGCGTGTCTGAAAGTTTTTTTGGTTGCTCTTGAGGCGGGTAGATGGCGCCATGACAGCTGCGCGAAGGTTACGTTTTTTTTGTTCGGCGTCAAGGTCACCAATGAGGATAGAACTCGGTACCTTCCGATCCGGAAGCACGTAGCTTACCAAAATGATCACTTCAGTCCGGAGGCTTTTACTGGCTTATATAGATACTACCTCCACATATAGGTGACCACGGCAGCTTAGTAGGCCAAGACACGAACTCGTGACCGGCGGCTTTGTCGAGTCGAATGTTCGAGACCTCATGTCATTGAAGACTCACCGTATAGAAGGGTTGATACACACTTTCAATCTGCCGAGGTTCCAACGGGAGGTTTTAAATTCCCGAGTTGGTGGGGTGTTATTTGGAGAAGTGGTGCCACCTCAGATGTCATCCTCGTCACTTGACTTGGATTCAAAATTATGAGGTTCGTTACGAATAGCCCTCGTGTTGTTTTAGAGTGCGACGTTAATAAACACTCACTCAATAATTTATAGATAACAAATACAAATTAATTTTACTTTTTAAAAACTTTGTTTAAGAATGGCGGAGCCTAGTCTTATCCTGTGCCATTAAAACACATAACTATTCACTCTCTCACTAAAACTAAAAACTAGTCTGACTCAGTAATGTAAAAATCTTTTTTTAACAACCAATAAGAGCAAAGATCCTTTGTGTTGCCAACAACATTAGAATCCTTTTGTAAAACAATTATTTTTCTCCAAAACGTAAAAAGGATTTGCGTACAAGGCCGGCTTTCAGAAAGCTTTTAATGATGTGAAGGGCGCGTTGTATATTATATTCTTTTAAAAGTACTTATTATTGAGAATAGAGGTGTTTTGATGAAACACACAATCAGGGCACTCTCATTTAACCTTACCATCAAAGATTTCATTCTATTATCAAGTTTATCCACTTAACTCCATCAGTAAATGTGTTTTGTAAGAAAGAATAGTCGAATCAATAAAGAAATGGAACTCTTTCGACTAAATATTTAATAAAATAAATTAGATATAAGTGAGATCTAATTACTTGGCTGTAATTTTTGGCGAAATTGATTTGAGAAGTATGGTAAGAATAAATACGTTTTATATTGAATCAAGCTCAATTTTACGATCTTATTTTACAAGATTTAACTGAAAGTGTTGTGTAATTTTGGGATTTTCAAATGCTTCAAAATAAGTTGTTTATTGGGAGTTCAGGATCAACGAGTTATGTGATTTAAGAGAACTTTCTCCATTTTTGAAGTTATGTACTGAAGTTAAATTAGTATATCTGATGTTTTTTGAAAGATGCATTTTAATGTATATTTCCAGATGTTTTGGATGAGTTTTTAAGGAATACATATTTGCGGAGAATATCAGGGAGAATTTAAATGCTAATTTAGAAAAGAAAAAAAACGTTTGCCATTTAAAATTTATTTGGAAGTTTAATGTCTCTTTATTTCCTGCACGATTGTTATTGGCGACGGTTCTAGTTACTGTAAAATCCGGCGTATAACACAGGTGGCCGTGGTAACCTGGTGGTCAAGGTAACGAACTCGTGTTCGGCGTTTCATGAGTTCGAGCCTAGTACCACTGAAGACCCGCAATGTAGGGGAGCGATGCATGTTAAATCTGTCAAGGTTCAAACATCCTCTCCATGGTGTGGTGTGGAAGTTAGGAGGGGAGGGTTCCTGCTCAGGTGTCGTTCTTGTCACTTGGCCATGGTTCAAAATTACGTGGTCGTCGCCAAAAGCCCTCGAGTAGTTGAGCATTGTGACAATTATATTCATTCATTCTTCCCCGGCATATAACGTTCACTTTTAACACAAAAAATAAGATCGAAATTTACGGGCGCGCGTCATAAGCAAGGTATAAAAATGATAGCATAAGAACTGTTAGACTTCTATGTAGATCGAAATACTGTGTTTATTTGAGTGAGTGAATATTAACGTCGCTCTGTTTAGCTACACGAGGGCTTTTGGCAACAAACCTCGTATTTTTCAACCTTTGTCAAGTGACGAGGACGACACCTGAGCAGGCCCCTCTCTCTCCTAACTACCACACCACACCAATGGGATGATGTTTGAGCTCTCGACAGATTTAACGTGCATCGCTGCCCTACACGGCGGGTCTTTAATGGTACTGGGCTCGAACTCATGACATCCCTGCCATGATCCGATACCTTTACCACCAGGCTACCGCAGCCCCACGGTTTATTTGAAAAAACGGCATTCTTTATGGACTTAAGGGGTTGTAGTTCTAGAAGTTTATCATTTTTTCAAAAGCTAGGGATAATACCTAGAACATGATTCAAAACATAAGGCATTGCATACGTAAATTTCAGGTTTCTTCATAAAAAGAGGGGTGCACGTTATACGGCGAATATATACCTAAAAATTAAAAGATGTAGCTTGAAAATATAGCCGCGCTTTATATGCCTTATTTTACGGTACTTTAAATAACGATCAAGTATCGCGCGAACACAACATCTGAACTATGACCCCAATTTTTTAACTGCTACACCATGATATTGGTTTGAAGCCTGATTCAATTTAACTTGCAGAAATTCCCATTCCTCCTTATTATGCTGGTTGAGATAATGAAGTCTCAAACATTCGACTCAACTCGAGTGACAACAATCAAGAAATTCTTGAGCTTAAGTATTGGATTGCTGAGCCTTAAATGAAAAGTGATTTTTTAATAATAAAAGAGTTATTCTCTCTCCAGAGAGAGTAAAACAAAAATCTACTTGAAACGTCAAGGAAGAAAACATTTCCATATTATTTGGAATTACGAACATACGCATAAATATTTTAATAAACATTAATGATTTGATTAAAATTTTTACGATAATGTAAAATATGAACTGTTCCAACAACTGCGTCGATGTCAGATAAAATCACGATCAGCTTACTGACAACGCTTCGAAATTGGTTTCTACAATACCACGAAGTAATAAATTATTCTCATTCCAAATAAATTATTCGTATGTACATTGTTAGATAGAAATGTAGGACTACCTAGTCAATATTATGTATTAGCACACACATGTGCTGGTCGGAAGTGTTATCAGTTGCTTTTATTCTGTGGGTCGAATTGATTTTTGTCTTAATGTACGACACACTTGTTTGACACACAAACCTTTATTTTTTATTGAGGGATATCCATTTTGTTATTTCTAACGAGTCATCTCTTTTCTTTTGATTTTTTTCAAAGTTTTCTTCACCAAGATTTATTAACACCTTTACATCTTTTTTTTTTAAAAGCAAGTTTTAATTTCTAAAGTTTTAGTGAGGAGAACCACTTTTTGAATATTTTTTTTTTACAACAGCAGGTTCGCGTCCTGATTCTACTAAAGATCCATTGTATGGAATGAGAGCCGTTGTTCTTTAAATAGAGTTCATACGGCCTGGTGTGAGTGAGTGAGTGAATATTAACGTCGCACTGTTCAGCTACACGAGGGCTTTTGGCGACGGACCACGTAATTTTGAACCATGGTCAAGTGACGTACGGCCTGGTGTGAAAATTAAGTGAAGTACTAGTTCAAGTGTACATACTCTTTGTTCCTTCACCGTATGGGATAAATTCAAAACGGTCAAACGCGATAAATGCAATTACGCGTTCTTCCTTGAATTCGAAACAAACTGACATTAGATTTGTACATGTTGTTTTACTTACAAAACTTGGATAAAAATTCAAATTTGATAACTGGGTAAAGATGTTAGAATGTTAAAATTCTTCAAAGCGTTTTACAAAATAATATATATATATATATATATATATATACTGTATATGTACTTTTTGAAATCGAGTGCATTTTGTTTACTATGTAAGTTATAATTGTTGATAAATATGTACCCGGCAATAGCCAGCGCTTTAACTTATTAGCTCTATACACTGATCAAGTGACTTTAACGTACCATGAATTTATGAAATGATTGGGAGGAAACACGTGATATAGTCATATCATAGGAGTTCGGCATCACATGAATTTAGTCTATTTCAGAATTTCAGAGTTAATTGTGAATTAATATCTCTCGCGCGCGCCTAGTTTCTCTAGAGCAATGTTGATTCTTGAATTCATTTTCAACCCTTTGAACAGTTGGTTATTTAAATATTTCACTCAAAACTTTATAGACCGCAATAAATGAATGTTACATATACATGTATATATCACGTTATGAGCAATTTTATTAAAATTTGTTTGACACATTTTGGTCCTTACGCATTTCACTTCAAATCAATCATAATCTCTTGAAACGTACAATTAATGATGGACACTGTGTGTATCGAATTACATGAAGTAATACATTCACCAGTTACGCACACACACAAACTCATTATTGATTTATAATTTGATTGAAAAATTGTACATTGTTAATGAGAAATGGTGTACTCATGTTAATACTCATATAATAAAGAATCCTCTCCTTCACATGAAATGATTGAATCTAGCTGTCTGAAAAATATGTAAGCATGTTTTTGAAAATAATCAAGAGATAACATGAATTTTAAATAAGAGAAATAGAAGAATAGGTTTAAAAAGTTTACCTAAAAATGAATAAAAGAATCAGCCGAATTTCATGACCAAATTTATCAAAAACATTGAAATAAAATGCATAAGAAAAGCTGCAGAAAATTTTTGTGAGATATATATGTAAGATCTCTATGAGCTACTGATTGCTAGTTTATCTTTTGATTATACATGTGATAAATATTAAAACTTCAGCACTAAATGATATAAAATCTGATTGATAATTAAAATACACTTATGAGAAATATTTTTATAAAATTTGAATTGACAGAACTAAAATTATATTTTATATATATATATATATTCACTTCAAAAACTTTTAATCAATATGTTGGGTGTTTTCTTAAATAATTTTGAAAAAAAAAAGATATTACGATATGCTTTTATGTTTAATTGAGGAACATTCTTACAGAATAATTTATAGATATTTCATCATTGCTTTCTATGATAATAGGTTTATTTCACTTTGATAAAATATTTATCAACTATTCCTCTCTTCCTACACTTCACGCCTATAGATTAAATATTTATCAATATTGAGCAGATGGAATTAAATTACGAGTCTCACAGTCCCATTGATGTTATTCTTTTTAATATTTTTTTTTTGCTCCTTACTTTTCTGTATCAATTAGTACCAGTCATTATCATTATCAAAATAGCAGTCATTATCATTTTTTCCCTCAAAGAATTTGTTTCACTTTATTTAATTGATAATATAGTCTTTTAAAAATAACCTTCATTTTGTATTCCGTTAAAATACTAGTCATTAAAATCAATACTTTTCTACGCAATAAGAGACTTCTATTAGTTTCACAAATGACAGTATAAAACTCTAGTTTACGTGTGACCTTAAAGTTATTTGAGAGAGTCAGAGAGTGAGAGAGAGAGAGAGAGAGAGAAAGAGAGTTATAAGAATAAGAACAATATTGGGGTTTTGAAAGATTTGCATATCAGGATATCGGAAAGTGAAAGATCTTAGAGGAATCTAGTTGCATGGTTGGAGCTTGTGAAAATCTTTAGTAAAAAATGTTATTAAACAGAGATTTTAATGAATTAAGTTTATTTTAATTATATAAAAACCAGAAGAAATTACTTTTATAGATTATCTTATGTTTAGATAAATGTATACTGTTGAAATTCGTATCAAAGAAATTCAATGTTAATGCATTGTATTCTCACGAGAAATAGAAATCTCTTTTTGAAATTGTATCAATTAATTATGTCCTCTTTTCAACCTTAATTGTGCTTATCATCTTACGTTCTTGAATAACTTTTCATCTATAAAAATTGGAAGCTATTTGGGATTATAGATAAATAATCCAAATTCTAAAATAAACCTACATAATTAATAATCATATACTAAATTGCCATAAATCTAATAAAGAAAAACAATAAATAGAATTAAGGCAGTATAGGTCAAAAATAAAGTAGCATCAGTAATATAATACCAAACTCGTAGGCATAGGAACTAAGATAGTAAGCTTAAACAGTTTCAAGGCCAGCCTACTTTCCCCTACATTTGTCTATACTACTAGGTTTCACAAGGAAGAAAAGTAACAGAAGAATAAGATTTCTATATTTACTAAAGATAATAATCATAATACTAAAAAAATAATACTAAAATTTACATTACCAATGTCAAATACTAAGTAAAAAACACTAAGAAGAAAATAAATATATATACACACACACACACAACATTGGCAAGATAATTAAATATCTAAATAAAATAGTATTTTTGTGTAGACAATAATACGTCAGGAAAATGAAAACTTCCCGCGTAAACAGAACTGTAACTTACTGTAAACAAATTTTTGGAATGAAAAGACGAAGGAAAAATTCATATCGAGGCAAAGAGAAAAAAAGTTTTTAAAATTTTAACCTTATATTTATATATATGCACGTACTACATACATTTCTGATGTTGTTTCAAATCCCCTTGGAACAGGAAAACCTACAAGTTCCATTTGACCTTTCCGCGAAAGAATGTCCACAATCCAGATCCTGCTCATCAAACAACTGTCCAAGGGATATGCCCCAGCAGTCCAGAAGATGAGCAGGAGAAGCAGGGAGAGACAGGGACAGGCAGAGAAAGACTTTACCCCCTACACAAAGATCATACCACGTAGGTGACCGCTTCTAAAGAGCCAGGCTGCCTGTGTGTGTGTGTGTGAAGAGCCCTAGATCTCCTGCATTGTAGAGATAGGCCTGGGCACACATATATTTTCTTTTCCTAATAAGCATCTTCTTATAGCTGAAACGTTTTAATTTGTGCTGTACTAAATATCAGGGATTATATATATATTTTAAAATATATTCCCTAATATTTTGTAAAAACTTTTTAAAGAGTATCTTTATATTTTTCAGCAATATTTCATTCCGAAGTCTTAATTAGAGCAACACTCAACAGATTTTTTTAAGATAATTTCTGAGCTGTTGTTTCTGTAATAATTCACTAGTGCAGTGTTAAACAATTAGAACTTTCCAAGTGTTTTAAAATGTCTTCGTTCAAAGAAAGAACCACCATTGTTTTTATGACTAAAACTGGAAATTTTGAAACTTTTCTTTTTTGCAAAAAAATAAATAATTATTCCTTCAAATTAATATTTATATTGATTTGATTTTATAGGAAATATATCATGACTTATTTGCTTGTTATAACCGCATTGTTAACTGAATGGATGAAATTATTATGAGAGAAAGGTTTTATCTACAAAGGTTTACTAATACTCGTTAATTCAATTAAGTCAGAAAAAATTGATTTTATATAGATTTCATTTATCACCAATCTTACACTTAGGGTTCTGAGGCACATGATTACGTAATAAATATCTTGATTTATTGATTAGATGGTCAGAGGATAAAGGAATTGGAGCAATATAAAAGATGAATTGGCTTTCCTAGTTGATTGTTCTTTCAAAGGAATTCCTTTGTATCTTTTATCTGTTTATCGACTAATCTCTTTGTATATAGTGGCGTGATAACTTTTAACAAATTTAGAGCATATGTGTTTGAATTCAATAACTTGATCCAGTTAGTAGAAACAGTTTATTGGTATGAATTAACGAGGTACAAAGGCACGACAGAAGTACCTGCAGCGAGTCCCTTCTTCCGCGTTGCAACCAACAAAGGATAGGTATAAAAGTCTTTAAAGACTGGCCCGAACAGGGATTCCTTTTCGTCCCAGTCGACTAACGTATGCACTTTTAACCCGAAGGTTCCTTAACAACTACTGCCGAAGTGGTGTGATCCAGGAGTTGAATACTAAATGGCAGCACAGTCTAACACTACTGGTAGATTGTGTATTCATTCCATGGAGAGTTAAGACCGGGGTGGGCAAACTTTTCCAGGGTACAGGCTACTTTAAATTTTTTAAGGTGTTGCGGTCCACCCAGGGGCGTAGGTGTAGTGAGCTAAGACAAAGGGTCTACAATATTTATTATAACTTAATAAATATGGAATATGTACTTACTTACATAACTACAGTACAAAACACTTTTAAGAACGCGTTTAAAACAAAATGTAATATACAAACATAATAATAATAGCTACAAATATAAAAATATAAAATGAAGCATTTTATTATCAAAAAAATTCCAAATTCATTAAAAAAATTAAAAAATCATCTAAAATTTGTTATGGTAGTTAGTCAGTAGAAGACTTAATCTGCATTCTATCTTCAGTCAATCTTGAATATTTTGGTATATAATTACTAACTGCTAATATTCAGGTGGTTCCCCAAAATGTCTTGGTGGTCCACCGGTTGATCGCTATCGACTTAATGCCCATTTCTGCTCTAAGATATTAACAATAAATTAAGACTAGGGATTCAAATGGCAATGCGCATACATCAACCAGACCGTCATCTCAACAAAAGACTGCTCACAACGTCAATAGAGAAAGAGCCTTAGTCAGGTGTCGAGAACAGTATCTGAGCTGGATCTCCTTCTCCTCCTCTAACACGCCAGAAAAAGGTTCCAAGAGTATTTCAATTTGACGTGCAGAACCCTTCATTAATTAGGAAAACTCGCTTAAGGTATCCGATTACGTTCGGAACCGTGCTTTTAAAAAAGCGTATAAATGGATAATTTTCGGGATATTTGATGTCACTTAGATTAGAATACATGCATAAAATTGTTTTAAGGACATTTTGACAAAAGAAATTTAATTAAATGCAATATTTTGGCAAAAAATTAACTTAGAATAACCTTTTTTCAAAATGTTCTCCTTTTATAAAAAATGCTTCTAAAATAATAATATTTTGTGTGTGTGTGGTGCTTATATAAAGTAAAGACTTCTCCAGAGAGTCTGAACTAGGATTTTTAAAAAATTCACATTATTTTCAGAGTTACAACCAATTGAAATAGTTATCGGTGTTTTTTCCTTAAAATTGCTATCCTCTGTTGTCGTAAAACATAGATAAACGCACTTTTAAATTATATATTTCAAAAATTCTAGTTGAGCCTCTATAAAGATGTCTGAGCTATATACAGGAAAAATATTATTACAATAGAAGCATTTTTCACAAAAGGAGAATATTTTGAAAATGGGTCATTCGATGTTCATTTTTTTGTCAAAATATTGTACTTAAATAATTTTTTTTTGCAATAATATTCTTAAAACAATTTTATATACGTTTTTTAATCTAAGTGACACTAAATATCATAAATATTATCCATTTATACGCTTTTGCAAAATCACAGTTCCGAACGTAGACGGATACCTTAAACAAGATACGAATTCAAGGTTAGGATCGGATTTTTTCGGGGAAGGAGTTGCATGGCCTTAGCTACATGAGTAACAATAAGGTCCATTTGTAGAATTAAGATAATACTGAAGTTTTTTTTATGGACTCACTACATAATATTAGTTTAACTTAAATTTTTAAAGCTTTAGTTAAAAACTTTGCTTCCCATATGCTATTAAAGTTTTAACATGAGTCGGAATTGTATTAAATTGCTCACACAATGGTTATACTTCAAATAATACAAGTGCAAACACGCGCGACATCTTTACAACAATCAGTTTACAATACTTCAATTTTTCTTGCTTTTCTAATATCGATATATGTGTGGTTTATTTTTAGAGGATCATTGTGTGGTATTTTTGGTTTCACATTTGAGAGAGGCTCAATCTCGTAGAAAGGGCTTCCTGAAGAAGGGCTTCTATAGAGTAGATGCTTTTATCAACAGACCAGCCACTCAGTTGGGAAAATTATTCATTCTTCATATAGTCCCACATTTAGTCTTTCGTATTGTTCCATACATGTGTGGTTTTCCCAGCTTTTGGGTGATGGTGTATCCTGGTATGTTTTGTTTACTAAACAAAGGACCGATCATTATGTACTTAATTGCAAATTTATTTTCGTTTGGCTTTTATAATGAACTAGGGTATAGAGTGGAATAAAAATTTCATGCTTCAAAATTGAGTAATGAGCGCATTGTTTTGCTGACATTGCTCAGTGCAAGCAGCATACGTAATTTATAGTCAGTAGATCTATCTAATTATATTTTATCGACCCTTTTAATATCTGACCAAAGGTGCAGTTTCATAACGGTTGATGAAGAGGACTCCCTATATTTATAGTACTTTTAGATCTTACAGGTTCTATAAGGTAAAATGATATGCTGTAGAAACCCATTGGCTACTTTAGGTAGGTTCTTTTTTTGCAAGAAATGTATGAATATCTGTTAAAAGTTTGGAAATTAAGACTCATACAAATGTAGATGTTTTTAAAGAAAAACAGGGTATCTGTACCTTGACATTAACAAAAGATTAATTGTCTCCTCAAGAGAGAAATTAAAGGGTTTTAAAGAGTGAGTACTAATCACTCTCAAGACCACTTTCATTAACTGAATTTAGTTCAAAATTTGAGATTAGGGGCAATCGGCCCTTTAAATGCCTCTAGAATGACTTTGAAATGATTAAATCTAACTCATTCATGGGAGGATTTATACCAAGTTGTGTTTTACTCTTATTCAATGCAATAATTCGGTGTGTTTTACAATAATTCAATAAAGTAATATTGCAAACATTTTTTTTAAAAAAAGAAAATTATTTGTTTGAAAATAAAAAGTAAAGTAATATTTACCGCAATTATATATATGTCGAATAAGATTCATCTCAATTGCGCGCCAGCCACCCAAACGGGATAGTGGTTAGTGATGATGACTGTTGTGCTGAGGTCGCTGGTCCGAATCCTGGAGAAGGTATAGATATTTGTAAATGTGTTGTGCTTGAGTGGCATAGGGGCATTCTCAATACCTGGCGAATCAAAAGACATCTCGAGAGGTTGGTGGTAGGGGAAGAAGGGAGGGGAGACTCTCGGATAATTCCCGGATGTTCTCCCTCAAAACTTGGGTGGAAAGGAATTAATACGTACTGACCCCTAAAATGTTTCTCAAAGCTGTGGCCAAAACAACAGACGTAATATAGCTCCCTTGCCGCGATGAATTTCGTTGGCCTCGACCTGATACCATTGACCGTAACCTAAAACAATCTTCGTATACATTTTCTTGATTTCTTAACTTTTTTCTAATGCCGATAAAACAAACCAAAAGAGACAGAAATTTGTAAAAGTTTGAGATGGCAATTAATTTAAATACATTTTATCTAACACCCCTTAACTTTCGATTAAAAGTTATGCGATTCGCTCTTCTCAATATACCACAGTTATTCACATAAGTGCGTATGTGGTGTAATGGGTGAGAAAGGAAAGGAACAAATACACAAATTTTTCTCTGAAATAAGTAAATCCTTCCCGAAATAATATCAAGGTCATTTTATTACATTCCAAACCCTTCAGAAAAGTTTTTCGGATAGCATTACAAAGAAAAAAAAACCCGTATTTAGGAAAGACGTATATATACGTCGGTGACATTCAGCACGCCGGTTAAGCGAGACGGATATATACGCCCGGGAGCAGTTAAAGGGGTTTAAAAATTCCCAAATTTTTACTAAAAGGAACACAAAATTAAAAATTATTTGGGAAAGGAGAAAAAAAAGGTGTAAATTAATAGTAAATCTTTTAGGGTTTTTTTTTTTAAACCCCTCAATTTTTTAATTTTCCTCGAATTCCAAAAAAAATTCCCCGGAAAAAATTTTAAAAATTTGGGAAATTTTATTTTTTTAAAAAACAAAAAATTCAATTTTTTTTTAAAATTTTTTGGAAAAATTTGGGGGCTTGATTTTAAATGCAACTTTTTTAGCGGAATTTAAGGGTTTTATTTTAATCAATTTTTTTTAAAAAACTTTAATTAAATTTTTTAATTAAAATAAAAATTTTTTTTATTAAGGGGTTTTATTTTTAAATATTTTTAAAAATTTTTTTTGTTTAATTTAATTTTTTCTAATTTTTTAAAAATTTTAAAGGAAATTTGGTTTTTAATTAAATTTATTTTTTAAAAATTTAAAAATTAAAAAATTTTTTTAATAAATAATTATTTTTAAAATATATAATAAATTTTTTTTAAATGATAATTTTTTTTTCCCCCAAAATTAAAAGGGGGAAATTTTTTTGTGAAATAAATAAAACAAAATTAAAAATAAATAAAAATTTTTTTTTAATTTTCAATTTTAAAATTTTAAAATTTTTACTCAAAATTAGGGAAAAAACCCCAAATGTTTTTTTTTTCTAAGTACATTCTAATGAAGAAGAATATTTCATATTCTTAAAAAAATTTCTCCCATACCAAAAAAATTTTTTGTCCGTTCCTATTTTCAAAGGGTTGAAATTTGTTCGGTGAGTGCATATGATATCACCACCCCTTTTAATTGGCAAGGTGTGTAATACAAAGTCTCACATTGCAATAGGAGATAATATCGGCTGTTTTCGATTATCTTTTTCCCTTTTTATTTTTCTCAAAAAACCAAACTTGCCTAACCTGTTCTTTTTTCAAAATTAAGAATTTAAGGTATCCGACTAGCGTTCGGGAAACCCATTTTAAAAGGGATAAATGGATAATTTTCGTGAATTTAGGGCACTTGATTAAATAATGTATAAAATTGTTTTTGGGCATTTTGAAAAAAAAAAAAATTTAAATACAATATTTCCAAAAAAAAATTTTACTTTGAATAACAATAATTTTAACAAAAAAAATTAAATTATTAATTAACAAAATTTACATTTTTTAGGTTCCCCTTGAAATATAATTATCGGCGTTTTTCAAAAATTTTTCCCCCCTTTTTGTGTAAAAAATAAAAAACCCCCTTTTTAAATTAATATTTCAAAAAATTTGTTTACCTCACAGAGGTAATATATACAGGGGAAAAAATTTGAAGCTTTTTTCAGCCTAGGAGAAACCCCCCCTTGGCGCGAATTATTTTGGTACGAAAATTTCGCCATCTTGGTAACCCTACTTTGAAAATATTGAAAGGAAACTAACTATTTCAATTTTCATATTTTGGGGTTTGGGGATTTGAATTTTTTTTGTTATTGGAACCCGGGGTGGAAGAAAGTTGGTGTGTGAGTGAATATACCTTTGAATTTTTTCTTTGTTGAATGTGAAAATAAAAGAATTGATTGAATGGTGTATGAAGGAAGGATTGATTGCTTCGAGTTATGAATGTCCTAAATGTGTGTAATGAGCGAATGGGATTATACAAACGAAAGAGTGCAGTTTTGGATGGATTTGAATGGAGAATACATTTGGCGGCGCTCCCACAATCATTCGCTTAGGATGAGATCCCGGGCCCTTTTAAAATCTGTTATTACGCTTCCCTCCATTTGGGAAAAGATCACTAGTAAGAAAGTAAGTGCTGTTTTTTTTATTATTTATCTCAAATGTATAATTTCAGAATTGTTTACATATATTTTCAATACGCATCCACCTTATCCCGCTATATTCACTTGCCACCATCTTGTTTTGACTTGGCGCTTATTTCGGTTTTTCGCCAATGGTGTGGGCTCTCCTAGGATTTTACCGAAGCATTTTTTACAAAAGGAGAATATTTTGGCCATTCTATGTTCATTTTTTGTCAAAATATTGTACTTAAATCATTTTTTTTTGTAATACTCTTCTTAAAACAATTTTATGTACATTTGTTAATTAAGTGACACTAAATATAAATATTATCCATTTATATACGCTTTTGCAAAATCACGGTTCCGAACGTGGTCGGATACTTTAAATTTCTGTTTTCAAAGAAAAATTCCCGACTTTACCACAAAGAAAGTCCCGGATGAGTAGCATTTCAGTACCATGGAAAAATCGCATCTCTTAAAAACACACCACACATACACACTAGATGTAAGGATCACACTTTAAAAATTAAAAATACGTGCAAAAATCAGAGATTTTCTTTCCACTGGGGCTGTGGATTGGTATTTACCATTGCAGACCTAGTGCATTCCCCAGGAGCTGGTATCACTTTTTAGTGCGTCACCATATAGGCGATACCAATTGCCGCAAACAATTTTGACGCCAGGTTTTCTCCCCAGAGAGAGGCAACTGAGCTCTGACGATGCAAACTTGTTCTAGGAATTTAATTTTGCAGAGAAAAATCAAGGCAAATAGGCACTCAAGGGATCTTTTACATACCGAATAATCACACGACACAGACGCTGTCAATTTTCTGAATCATGAAAATCCACCGACTTGGGTCGGGGTCGAATCCGCAACCTTAGGTGCAGAAGGTCAATGACAAACCAACTACGCGAACCATCCGGCTTGCAAATAAAAGATAAAAATGAGAAAATATCAGCCCTCTTAAAACGTATGGTCAAACTGGTTGTAACCAGCTTTCGGTAGCGCGTGCTATGTACGGGCAAATCAGTTGAGAGTTTAATTCCATAGAAATATCGTTTTCCAAAAACTAATAAAAATAATTTATAATGAGGTGACACTGCCTTTAAATTTGTGGCCGCGGTAGCCAAGCGATCGAGGTATCGGATCATGTCTGGTTTTGTCACGAGTTCGAGCCCTCACTAAAGACTCGCCGTGTAGGGGAGCGATGCACGTTAAATCTGTCGAGAGCTCAAACGTCCTCCCGTTGGTGAGGTGTGGCAGTTAGGAGAGGGGGTGCCAGCTCAGGTGTCTTCCACGTCACTTGACCATGGTTCAAAATTACGTGGTCCGTCACCAAAAGCCCTCGTGTAGCTGAACAATGCGACGTTAATATTCACTCATTCACTGCCTTTAAATTTTATGTAATTTTAAGACAAAATAGAATTTTTTATTTTTGTGATACCACACAAAAGGAATGTTAATATCTTGGGTGAGTGAGTGTTTATTTACGTCACACTCTATACAGCAATACGAGGGCTGTTGGCGACGGACCTTATAATTTTGAACAATGTTCAAATGGCGAGGACGAGCCTGAGCTCTGGCACCCCTTCTACAAACAACTTCACCACACCAATGGGAAGTCTTTGAATCTCGACACAGTCCTTTGAATGAAAAGCTTTATAGAAGGAAACTGTAAATAGCCTGGGTTTTCAATATACTCATATTACTAACATACTCCTATCAAGTGTTATATTATTATTACAAATTATTTTACCATATATGTTAAAATAATATTAATTTACCATATATATATATATTGTGTGAGAAAAATATTCTGTTATAATGAAATAATCATCTCCGTAAAATAATTTATATAAGATAGGGTTTTTCTTCAATGAAGTAACAATAAAATGATTGTCGACTGGGTGGTGTAGTTTGTTTGTCGCTAGCCTTGTACGTCTAAGGTTGCGGGTTCGACCCCGACCATATTTGGTGAATTTTGATGATGCAGAAAATTGACAGCGTCTATGTCGTGTGATTATGCGCTATGTAAAATATCTCTTGAGTGCCTGTTTGGCTTGGGTGCTCTCGGCAAAACTAAGTTCCTAAGAATGGTTTCGCATCGTCAGAGATTAGGTGCCTCCCTTTGGTGAGGAAACTGAGCGTCAAAATTACTTGCGCTGATTGGTATACCACCTATATGGTGCCACACTAAAAAGAGACAACAGTTCCCACGAAGTACTAGGTCTGCATTGGTAAAACCCCAATTCGTAGCCCTATTAGAAAAAATAATGAAATTATTAAATAAAATCAAACTCTTTTTTACTGTCATTGAAAAATAATTAATTCTTTTTAGAATTAAAATTCTTAAAATAAGATTACTCGGTTTTAGATATCTGTAACTTAAAGAAAAATCTCATCTGATTCAAATACATGCTTACCAAATGAGTTGATAGATTTTTGAATAATTTAAAGTTTTCTTTTGGGATAAAATGCATTGTTTTAAGTGAAATCAAATAGAAAAGGAAACACAATTTCTGTTTAAATAGAGTTTATGTACTTCGTCTAAATTTGCTTTGGTGATGATGAAATTTTACGAGTAAATATTCCAGAAATTTAGATTTACGTAGATTGTTTAGTTAAGTATGAAGAAGTATAATAAAAAGGAGAAAGATGTGTACGAATTTCTTTAATTTATTTTGTAAGATCAATTTACTTAAAGCTGATTAAAATATAAAAATAAAGTAAAAGAGAGTCACATTAAAAAGGATCATTAAATTAGTTAAAAATGTGCCATAATAGTCCACTAATTTCACCACGAATATTTAGTCGTCTCTTTTAAATGTATATACCTAAAAAAACTAATAAAAGGTTTGTCTTAGAATAAATAAGCAAGACTCTATATACCCAATAACAGTACATTTAACAAGAAAAAAAGAATTATCTTCCATTATATTCCCTTTTTTTCAATAACACAACATTTTTCAGTATTACAAGCAGCAACATTACGTGCCCGTTTATCTCCCAGTGTTATCTTAAGTTCCAATTACTTTTAAAAAACCTTATAAACTCTTTTTTTTTCTCATATACTTTTAACAATGATAAAGCACTAGATGAATGCTTTTTACTTCTTTTATACTCCTTCTGAATAGCAAAAACACACCTACAAGCTGCTAACTCTTCTTTTATACTTTTCAGCATCTGTGTTACATGTTTTATCCTTTCTCTCTCTATTGTGGTATATTCCTTGAATTTATTTCGCGTTTACTAAACAGGTGTTGAAAAAAAGGGGAGTTTTTGTTCTTACTTTAGCCGACGAATGTCAATTTTTACATTGTTTTACATCGCAATATACATTAGTGTGCAAAATTTTAGCAACAAATGCATTATTCAACATACAACCATGAAATTGTTGAAAAAGACTCTTTTTGCGACTAACTCAGTAAAAAGCAGCTCAATAGAAAGGTGATGCATATGCAGATATTAGCACTATGATATCTGAGGGGACGTCATAGCGCGCAAACCTTTGGCATGCGTATGTTTATTTCCAAGGCAATTCAAAAAAGAGGAAGGGCGCAATTCCAGACATTCCTTGCAAGTAAAAGGGAAATAGTACTTCTGTTGAAATGGGTTTCTTAATGGCTACAATACATTATAAGTGTACTTTCACACGTGGTAGAATGATCAGCAAGGTTAAAGAGAGGCGTAGAGTTCGATGAGTGATGCTCAAGAGTTTGGAATTGGCGCGGATGTTATTTCAAGAGCTCGTGGAAAGCCTTCCAAATCGCAGGTACAGCTATAAAAAAAAGGTTTGGGGGTCGGCCGAGGAAAACAACGTCAAGTTGTAACGGGACTATTCGCGTACTTCCTACTAATAATCTTGGGGAATATAATGGTTCTTTAAATATTATTGTATTGAAAACTTTCCTTCGAAGAAGATGACGCGAATTATTCAAATCAAGGTTTGTATTTAAAGATTAACTTTCAAGTTCTCGAAACAGAGAGAGGTTAAAAGCTAAAAGGATAGCAACTAGTGACTGATGGGAAACTAGGCGAGAACGCTTCGTAGATTATTTGATTAACAACAAGATTGACGATTTGCTCAATCAGCTGTTTAAAATGGATTAGTATCAGCTTGAATTAGATTACTTTAGAACTTACCTTTAAATATTTAGAAGGTGTATGGTCAGGATGAGCTAAGGGTAAGTGATCCGATTTATGATAAAATCTTCAGTTATCTCGTCTCCCTCGCTATTGCTCCCATATTTATCTAAGGTGCATTTCTTAACTTGGGATGTTGAAATTTGTTACGTTGTTGCGAATTGTTAATGAATTGAGTTTGTTTTGACTACGCGGCTAATCTTCTTTCTAACCCTCGTACACTAATGGATGGGACCGCCCAACCATTACAAAGTTATATCGTTATGCAGGCGAAAAAGGACCGGGATCAGACAATGGGCAACATTGCTTAGCAGTTGTGTTCGGTAACCAGATGATACTTATCACGATTTATTATGTAGCCAGACATCTGCATTAAAGCATCCTATTCACTCGTCGTCCTGAGTGCTGCATGACATTAACAGCAGCCCATAGGCGGCTGTATATAGGCTCGTTAGTAGTGTTGTCAAAAACAAAGATTGGGCATCTCACCAACACAGTAGCATTCTGTTAATTGATCAGAGTCGTATCATTCTGAGCAACGATTCCCAGCGCATATGATTTAGAGGGAGGGAAGGACACGGTTTCATTCTACAATCAGGGAAAGAAACCATTGGGGTGGTCCTGAAATGTTCTGTGTGGGGAAGTTCGTTACTTCGACGAAATTATTCTCCTGCGCGTGCGTCTGTTTCGATGTGCTATTGATCCATACTTTGTTTTTGTGGATGACAATGCACGTTTACTCAGGACCTCTGCTGTCGAGAAGTTTCTAGAAAGTTAGGGTATCTGTAAAATGGATTAGCCAGCCCGTTTCTCTGATTTAAATCCCAATGAACATGTATGGAATGCTTTAAGAGACGCCTGGCAACAAGACTGTATCCCCCAGAGAACACCAACAGCTGAAATAGATGCTTCTTGAAGAGTGCCAACTCTTACCTGAAGAACTGTTGAATAATTTGGCCTTGAGTTTGAACAGACGGCGTCGCGTAAACATTTAATTTCTGGAACATCATATCCCTTATTAAATGACTGGTTTGGTCAGACAATGGCTTTTACTAACGCTATTCTGTCAACAAATCCTTTTTCTGCTTTGTTTCATAATGTTTGCAGTTTATTTCTTTGTTACAATGCTTTAATCAACCTTTTAGTGCTAAATTGTGTCTCTGCAATGTGAATTTTCTGTCACCCACTTGGGGTTTTTGGAATAAGGGCACAATCTGAAACGTTTTTTAAGTTTTGCTTACTAATGTATTTTATATTTTATCTAATATTGTTTGGGATAAAATAACTTTTTTAAAATTAAAACTATTAAAGTTACATAGTTTCTTAGAGCAGTACCTCGTAATCCTGAACTATTTTCAAGTGATAGGAAAATAACACCTTAAATGAATGTTAATTTCCTTACTACCAAACCTTATCAATTGATGATTTTAATCTCCCTTTAGCTTTAATGAGTAGTAGCCTTCATTACCCTGTATGAAGGATTTTAGTAGCACTGAAACTCGAATCCATGGCTCAATTTCTAAATCCCTGGAATCAACAGAGGACTTTAAACTTTATTTCGATTTAATTTGAAGTAGTTCTAAATATTCTGTACGAAGGTACTGGACAGAATAATTTGAACCCTCGATTTAGTTTGTCCAATTTGTTTGTGCTTTTAACCCCTTGGCTACGTAGTTCTTGAATATTTGTTGTGTATTTTAATGATTTAAAAAAATTATTATATTACATATGGTAGAGCAAATAAATGAATTTTTTGCCAAACTGTTGCAATATTTTGTACGCAAGACATTACTCTCTGTTTTTCTGTTGCGCATTCTTTCGTTATACCTATACACACACATTCAGTTAATTGTGTGTGTGCATATGTACAATAAAATAAGAGTATGAATATACATTTGTCTATTTTTATTTATACGTGTGTTAAATGTACGGGAAAGATGCATTTAGGTTTGACGTAAATGGATCCTTAATTTTCAATCAGAATGATTTTCAGAAATAGATAAAATAAAATATTTTTAACTACATCACATCCAAAGTTAAATTTCCTGACGATTAATTGTGCAATATTTTATCCTGTAGTAATTTAAGGAAGAATAGTTAAATTTTAAAGTGTAAAAAAACATTTAAAAAATCTATACTTTTTGCAGTCAAAAAAGTCTTAACAGCATACTGACATCAGTATAATCTTTTTGAACAAAAGACAATTGATCAAATCAACATTATAGTCATTTCAAAGTAATTCAGTTTTAAAGTATTTTTAAATAAAATAATCTTCTGTATTATTATTTGCCTTATTACTTAATACAAAGAAATTTATTCTTAACACTCAAATGAATTTTTGATAAAATACATTGCTAATTTTTGAAAAAATATTTGAGGCAAGAAAATTTAGTATTAAATTTTATCCAATACATTAGCTACATATTTTTATATCTCACCCATTTGGGGAATAAATTTCACTTTGAAGACACGAATGAACAAGAAAGGAGAACGCATAGATAATTCAATTTTATGATATATCTACTACGAGAGTTATTTGTATACATAGTGAAGTCAGTATTTTTTCTACACACAAGCGTAATCCATATGACGTCAAATAAATATCTAAAGTCAATAAATCCATGTTTTAAGAACATCTTACATTTTTATAAGAAAGAAATTTCACGGTGCAAAAATCCACTCGTTTTCAACCTTTGCGTAGAGCTCTAGTTACTGACAAAAAAATCATAAAGTTATAAAAAAACAACAACCATGTCGATGCGCTTAAGAAAAACATCCATATAATGCATAATTTAAAAAGGAAAGATAGCTGGATGAATTATAAAATAACATGATATTTTAACAAGAGGCTTCAAGGGAAACTCTGAGCAATGGCTCGTTAATGGAGAGGGCCACTAAAGCAAAAGGTTGTTTCAAAACGAGTCTTGTAGTACAAAAATGCTGAAGTGGATTTAAAATGCAGTTGCTTTTACTAAATTTTGGGGGTTCTTATGATTTTATTCATTTATATATGTAATGATTCCGGGTTTGAATGAAATGGCATTTTGTTGGTTGAAATCAAATAAATTCATGCAGTCGTTGAAGGATTGATGAGACTTGGTACTTTTAAATCCACATTTATTTGGTTTATCTAGAAAAACACTCACAAGCATAAAGCAAGTAACAACGCACAAAGCAAGACGTTAACATGCGCGGCTTACATGATGTTCATAAAAAATTGCCTTTGTTTTATTCAGAAATCTCGTTTATTTAAACCGATGGTGAGCCGGAAGCTATTAAAATCATATGATTTCCAGTAAAGATTCTTCTGATTGGTCCAGATACTCGGGTGATACTAGATTGCATCATACTTAATTTAAAACCACTGAACAAGTCTTTGGGGAAATAAGGTTATGGTTATATCGCATTAGGCGGGTAAACTAGAAATGAATTATCTCGCGAAGTCTTGGAGGGCTCAAGTGGCCGCGGTAGCCTAGTGGTCAAGGTCTCACACTCGGGGCTGGCGTGCCATGAGTTCGAGCCTAGTGACGCTGGGGATTCGCCGTGTTGAGGGGTCACTTCACGTTAATTTTGACGAGGCTCAAATGTTTTTCCATTGGTGGGGTGGGGAAGTTAGAAGAGGGGGTGCCAACTCAGGTGTCGTCCACGTCACTTGACCCTGGTTCAAAATTACGAGGTCCGTCTTCAATTGCCCTCTTGCAGCTTTACAGGGTGACATTAATTTTTCTCTCTCATTCATTCTAGAGGGCTCTAAGCCATGTTGAACTGAACTCAATAGCGAAACACCCCATGAGGACTCAAGGACTACTATGCCTATCCCAGTTTACGTGATCCTTAGGTGCTGGGGTGAATGTGCAGATGTTTCGCGGTTAAGTGGTCAGTCTGGCGCAAAACCCCCAGTGTTCAGTTCCTAAGGCAGCTTGGTACTCATTTATTGATCCATTGAAGGGATGAAAGGCTGAGTCGACCTTGCTCAGGTCGGGATTTGAACCCCGGATCTGTGACATGGAAGCGCGATGTACTACCGCTCAGCCACTGGGCTTCAAGGGCTCAAAACCATTATGGATTTAAATCTTTCAAGAGAAAGTTAACAGGAATTATATTACATATATATTTATACTATTTTACTAGTACATTAAAATAATTTTAAGAAAATAAAATATTTAATAATGCAGTAATAAAAAATTATAAATAGATATTAAATATATGCACAATTCTCCTTTTTATTTAGGCTATGCTTATATAATTTGCGTTTAAATATTATTTTACTTAATTATAATTGAAATATGAAATGCAAAGCAAATTATGTTAATTTCATCATATGCACGTACTATTTGAAGAAACTTTGGTTCATAATACTGATATTAATAGTCTAACAACTGATTTAAAAACACAGTTGCATAATCTCTCTCTCTCTCTCTTTATATATATATAAGAGAAAAATGACTTACTCATTCACTCATCACATCATCTCCTTAACTATACGATCTGCAGACTTTGGCAGTCGTGATCATTTTTTTTCTTCTTTTTTTTGCGTAGAGGAACGGGAAAACGGGTTAAGAACGGGTTTGTTGAAAATTGACTTCCAAGGGTGTTGCGGGGGCGTTATGGAGAAAAATTCTCTTTTAGGAGTTATTAGATCTACAGAGCAAAAATTTGGCAACCATGTTTTTTTTTGTTTAGTAGCATGAATTTTATGGAAATAGACTCCCAAGAGGTTTGCGTAGGTGTTAAAAAGAAAAAAATTCCGTTATTGAACTCTTAGACCTGAAATTTGAGAAGCATGTTTCTTTTGTTGAGTAGAGTTCCGCAAAGGAGGAATCTTTAGAAATCGACTCCACAATTAGATTGGGGGTTAGGGGCATCATAGATAAATATACTTTAGTAAGAAATTCAAATCCTGTCCTTTTTAAATCAAGAGGCAAGGGTTATAAGAATGTTCTACTGTACAATCGTAAGCTTAACACTAGGACTGAGTTATCTCCATTACTTAAAAACAATATAATCACACAACATCATGAAATGTTCAGTAAAGTGGGAAGATAACGGCTAATTCACTTTATATTTACGTTGTATTATTCGCAGTGATTCAGAGCTCTCAAATATGACAGTTAAATATGAATTAATGTTTACCCCTTTATATCTACCGTATTATGATTTACTGCAGTTTTTTCCATGCAATATTTTTTTTGGATCACTACATTGAAAATTAAGGGATATAAATAAACAAAACTCAACTTTGGGAAATTTAATTAGTTAGAGCTAATTAATTAATTAAAGATATTCAACTGTAAAATTAATTATATATGCACTGTTCACTTAAAATAAATAGTCAAATCGTTTTCTAAGGTCTTCATTAACATACAAAAAATAAGACACTTACCTTTTGGCATTAACTATTTTTTCGAAACGAAAATGATAATCTTCTCAATACGCTGAAAACGCAATTTCTGCTATAAAACTATTCGCCTTCCTCACTAAAATTCTCATCGTAGAACTCGTGCTGCTATATATCTTGGAAGAGTGGGTTTAAAAGAATATTCCTGCTAAGTGTCATCAGAATATTCGTAAAAATGTGTATTTTATGTAATTTTAAAGTGAGTGGTATATAAGTACCGTCGGTAGATAAAGGGTTAAAGAGCAGGTAATAATTTATGTGGCTTTTTTGTTGAAGTTGTGTAACGAAAATTTAAATGATTACTTTCAAACCTAATAACTGATAGACAAAAAGGCAAAATTCAACACTTTATTCTCAGTAATATTTATAGATTAAAAATAAAAATAAATACAAGAATAGATGAATGTGTATATTTGTTGGATAAAAAAAAATCATCTTTCTTTTTTTTGTCAAAAAATGTTCAAGAATTTTCTGGAAGAAAAAATTGTTGAACTACGAAACTACTTTTTCACCTGGTGTTGAATGCTGTAATCTTAAGAAGAATCCGGAAGAGGGTGGAGTAAGAAGAGGACGGAGTATATTTTTTTCCCTCTAAGATAAATTTTTTTTTGTAGGAGATATCTTTAACAAAGATTCCTAACCTTCCGAGATAGAACTTTTTAATAACTAGTATAGGATCCGGAAAACTCAAACAGAATTTTTCTGACACATTTTGAAGTGCTTACATTTCGAGGGGATTTCTGTAAGGTAAATGTTTGTCGAAGATCGGCTCACGCGCGTATAATTCAAGCTCTGCAAATACCGGAAAGTTTTGTTTGAGAAAATGTTAGCAAGAAATATGAGATTTCCCTCCCTTCTTTTTGGAAACGGAAGATTCTATAAAATCTTGAGTTAAAAGGGAATTTTATGAAAATGTTATTTTCTTTTATCAAATAATAAAAAATGTTGACATGTGAACGGTGTGATTTCCATTGAACAAAATAAGAATCAAATTATAAAATAATATACATTTACATTCAGTGAATCGGTATTAATAGTTTATGAATTAAAAAATGCCATAACTCGAAACGAATCAATAAATGTACGAATACAATCGCGGTCATATGTATATGTTACCTTTAAAGTGTGTAATTCATTTATTCCATAGAATAATTAGGTATTTCATGAAATCACTAGACAAGTCAGCTTAAAGTATGTTATAGATGAAAAATTTCATACTTTACCTAATTTTCATGAAATAATTAGTTTTCCATAAAATAACTGATGATATGCCGTGAAAGAGAAAAATAAACAATTTCAAAGCTATTTTATAAATTAATTGATCATAAATTGCTAAAATCTCTCAAAAAATACACTTTATCCCTATTGCAGATAGATCAATTGATAAATAATAAGGAAAAGCAGATGATACAATTTATTGTTGCTAATATTAGTTAAACAGAAAATAAAGGATATGTTGCACAGAAATAGTTATATTTAAATAATATTAACAAAAAAAAAAACATGCTGGGATAAAAAAAAAACCAACTGTTGCTTCATAAAAAACATTGTGTAAACTTTTTCAAACAAAACTGTTAGAGAACATTAATTTAAATTTTATGAAATACCTTTATTTTACTTCTCATTATTTATTAGGGCAAGGATTGCTGTGAGGACACGTTGAATTTACGGTTCAAAACTGACTAAAAGCAGCTAGAACCAGTTCAAAGAACTTTCGAGTGCCGTATTTCATATTTTAACGATCAAAGAGAGTCGTTATTCTATAGAATACCTAGTTAAACCGTAGAGTTCAATGATTTTATATACTGATTTGTCCGGTTAAAACATGAAATAGCTAGTTATTCTATGAAATAATGAACATCACACTTTAACGGTAACATATATATTAAGTTGGTGCATATGAAATGTCAGATTTACTTTACATGTGTACATTTGTCACACTATTTATGTTATGTTTTTGTTTTTGGCATAACCTCATCAATAGTCGTATTTTCAGTTCCCAGAGTCCCATTTCAACAAAGTAGATTTTCTCAAAGTGTTCTTTTGTGTTTTACTTGCTTTGAATTATTTAAGGATACGAATTCAACCGATATTCGTGTAATTTTTTTTTCTTATGAGTATAAACTTGTTAATTAAGTTTCTAAAGTTGCACTCAATACAAAAATCGGGCATTTGTGTAGAATACTATTAAAGATCGAAAGGGGCAACATAAGTTTGAAAATTTCGGTCTCGTAATTGTTTCCTACAAAATAAACCTAGTAGAAGACCCAAAACATGTGTGAAAATTGATGCTTCGAAAGCATTGGTGGAAACTAATCTAATTGTATTATACTGACAGTATATCAATGAAATGCCTGTATATATATATATATATATATATATATAAATTGAAAATTATACGCTATCGCTTGTTAATTCGCATGACCCAATACTTCACCACCACAACACTTGGCCGTAAACGTCGTAGAAAATAATTGCAAAATAACATGAAATCCACAGCAGACAGCTTATTCATCGGATCTTTCAACAACCAACTTTCATTTCTTTTAAGTGTTTAGAACAGTTTTAACAGTATGAAAATGAAGATAGACTGAAAAATTTCATATCAGAGTTTATTGGTTCTTAAGATAAGAATTTCTTTAAGACAGGCATTTTGCATTAAACTCTCATTGGGAAAGGTGTATTGAAGCAAATGGAGCCTAATAAATAGCCTTCGAAAAAATCTGTGGAATCTTATGTATTCACTTGAGAGAGAGAGAGAGAGAGAGAGAAAATTCGACATCTATATATATAAAAGACCAACTTAATACAATAGATAATGGAAACAAATGTTTCAACAAAGGCATTCGAAATTATTGATTGACATAAATTTTTTTAAAAAAAGTGTCAAAATACTGCAATTTGTATCAATTACGAAGTTCGAATTAAAAAAATTTATTCGAAATTTCTCTGGAGAATTAAATAGACAATCGCAGTGAAAACGTATCACAACCATGATTGATTGATGCGAAATGAAGGAACTTTAATTTCTTTCAGTCTCTTACACTTATTAACAGAAAACCGTAAAATAATGAAAAAGTTTCTTAACATTTACAGTTACAATAAACAACAATATTTTAATCATTCATTTCTAGCTTTTTAATCCCTTTTCTTAGAGCTTTGTCTTAATTACTTCATAACTTAAATAAACAGATATATTTGAGTATTAACGAAAAAATTTTTCCTTTCATTATTCTTAGTTATTACTTTAATTTTATAACACTTAAAAATTAAAACTTCCTACCATTATAGATTTAATATTTGCTTTAATGGTGTTATAGTACAGGTAAAGACAGAGACAGAGAATATATACTTGTATGTACACTAATAAGAACGCGAGCGTTTTCTTCAAGAATCTAAATAGAAAATATTCTCTAGACACTTTTAAACCTACAAATCGTTTATTAATTACGTTAGAGACTAAACAGCTAATTGAATTTCGCTTAATCAAGTATCAATCAGATACTTTCCGGTTTTTACTTGGTCCTTGTAATCTTTTCTTTCCTACATGGAATAGATTTAATTTATTTTTATATTCTGTAACTATTCTTAGAACTTATTTTTTGTGGGTCTTATGTGTTCTAGTATTGTTGTTCGGAGTGTTACTATATTTAGAAATTATGTTGAATATTGTAACCATTGTGTATGATATATCTTTATACAGCCAAATAAATTTAATTTTAATGCCGCCAAAATAAATGGAGACATAAGATTAAAAAAGAATTATACTTGCGTTTTTTCTGACTTAACCTTTTTGCTTAGTTAAATGTAATATGTAATAATTCCCTCTAATATCATTTTTAGTAACTTTTTAATTATTTGGTCCAGTCCTTCAGGACTCGCGTTTAATTATTTTAACTGGCCTACTCGCGGGGTCGGGTTTTTAATTGTAATCGAATAGTAAGATTGCGTCAGAAACTATAAAAAGTGGTAGATTCTGACCAATCATAGCTTCTGTTAGAAAAAGTCACGCGACCTTCACTGTCCAGTATAAAAAGCGAGAGTTCTTTGTTCCTCTCTCTATGTTTGTCTTCAACATGTAAGCATTGCTACCTGCTTTTTGCTTTGTCTTTTGTGTCTATGTGTGTGTTCGTCCCTATTAATTATGAAGTCCAAATGCTGTTATCCAGTAACACGTTTATATGTGTGTGTGACCATGAATAAAAAAGATGAACATTAAATTCTGAAGATGCTTCCTGAAACCCTTTATTAAAAATCCAAAAAATACATAACCACCGGCTACCCTTATATATATATATATAGTAATATAAAATAACAGTGAAGAAGTACTAGAACCTACAGTGCTAAAGCAGGAAGAAATTGGAATTCACCAGACAACAAATGTAGACACAAAAGTCTTTGAATAAACTGGAGACCTATTATGATTTCTAAAGCTGCCGCTGAATTAGGGCAGCGAAATAGGTTAGCAAGCTTACGGATCCTACCTTCCCTTCAGCAGAAACTTCGACATAATAGGGAAAAAAACCTAGTTGAAAAGTTAAGCCTAATACAACCGTGGAAAAAAACCTGATAATAATTAAAATGAAGCTAAGAAAATAGAACAATAATGAATGTCACAAGGAGAGGAATAAAAAATAAAAATAAAAAATTAAAAAATAAAAAACTTACGTGTAAAATAATTACTGGAAATCGAAAATTCATATATATATATATATATATTGGGAAAGATAGTTCTTATCTCACACGCACTAACACAGATATATATAAATTCCTTCAAATACATACCAAATTGACTATTAAATGAATAATAACATTTAAATTGTTTCTGTCTTACGGTTTAAAAACATTTGTTCTTATGTTAAATATTTTTCAATACTCTAGTTCGAGTTTAATTATAATTTTAATACAAAAGAATAGCAGTACAGTTCTTTGCAGTAGTGATTTATGTTTTAATTTTTAAATCCAAATATTACTTTTTACGTAAAAAAATAACATTTATAGTTATATTTATTTGAAATCTGTAGAAATCCGTACTGTATAAAATGCACTACGAGGTCACTTATAATGACTGCAAATAAAAGTAACTTGCTAACATTTTTCAATGTCGGTGAGGCCAAATATTTCATTTTATTAAAGTAGCAGATGTACTGTCTGTGACTGATAATGAATTTGCCTCTGCACGCTCTGCATATGCAATTTAATAAGGGATTACAACTTAATATAGTACAAATGGAAATTGTTACATACCACATTATTTGGTAGATTTGATCCTATGTAGCACTAAGTGATGATTTATTACATTAGTCATACACCTTGCTAAACAAATCTCTGCTCATATCCTGTGTGATAAGCTTATAGTATAGCTAAATAACATAATTAATTGAATTATTCATATACAGAAGCTTACTTCAATATGATTAAGACCACAAAAATTCCATTTCGTCATGCTTGATATGGCAGAATTTTCCTTCCTATTTAGTATGTGCCAATATTTATTTATACATTAAAAGGCTCTTAGATAATATTGCAGTTTAATACGCATCAAAATCATGTCCTATGCGATGAAATCAATGACATGTTACATTAAATAATAAAGAAAAAAGACTCCTTGACCATTAGACTTTCGTGTATAGCCTTTTTACATAATTTGCGTGCTGTGTAGTTTAATTATGTCTTCTTAAGAGGAAAGAAAGTGTCAGGCTGCTGCTATTGAACAGATAATTTGATTGTTTGAAACCAGCCAACGTGTAGTTTAGTATCGCACATATTTGAGGATATTTTGAAGCATCTCCAGAATGACAAGACTTTAAGTGCAGACCGCTTAGAGGGTTAATGGGCGTTGTCACATCGAAGCATTTCAAACTTTCTAACATTTCTTGCATTAGATGAAGCTGTAAAAGTGTGAAGTTTTAATTATATTAGCTTACTTGTTTCAAATAACTATTAAACTTGTCAATTCATATAAAAATCTCTTAGTATAAACTGCGTTTTAATTTGAATTAAGTTTAAAACAAAGCTCTAAAGGCCTTCGTAGGGCTTCAGCTAGTGTTTTAAACAGTTCCACATTTTGTATGTTATTCATTTGCAAATTGTAGGATCTTTTGAAGGGGGGAGGAGGAAAATTATAAAAATGTTCTTTACACATTTTTTTTATTCGAATTCCTTATTACCTTCTAAATATTAAACTGTTTTTCTTAAAAATAAAGAAATGATTTGCAAATGAATAAGAAAAAAGTTAGTTAATAAAATCTGAAACCTCATGGGAACAACAATACATTAAATTTGCATAAATTAAATTAGCATTTCCAGAAGTGAAACATAAATTTAGAAAGATAGTGATTATGAAACGAAATTTTCAATGAACATAAGATGGATGTTTTTTTTAAATAAATGATGAAATTACTTCAAAATATTAATCTGGATATCTATAAACTGTATAATAATCTTATTCTTACCAGAATATCCCCAGAAACGAATATAGTATAATTTATGCTATATTTATTTATTAAAATTAATAATGATTGTTGGCACATGTTTCTCGATTCTTAACGTCAAAGAGAGAGAACACAAAATATAGAACCAAACCTTTCAATTCAAATGTAAGAATAGTATGTGTGAGTTAGCGGAAAATAGTAGAAAAGTTTATTCAATACATCCTGCATAGCTTATAGAAACTTGATAGTGAGTGTAAATGTGTGTGTGTGTTATTCTTCTCTCTCTCTACTTAAGAAAAGCCATTTTAAATCAGTGGACTGTGAAGTTATTCATTTTTTGTCAACAAAGGCCGGTCGTAACTTCCGTTGATAGCTTTTGTGTTTCTTTTGTTTAAAACTGTTCATATTGCAAATATTTTGATTAGTTAAAAAACAATTTAAAGTGGCCTTCAGGGGAACATTTCTGGACGAATTGGAGCATGGATTGCATGAATTTTATAAATTTGGGGATCTTAAATTATCAAAATAATTCGTGTCTTCTGCATGGGAGATTAAACGGATCATGCATGTCTGTCACTCTCTATATAAGAATTTTTCTCACTTTGTTTTATACAATTCTATGTAAAAAATGACTAAAATTTCTGATTTGGTCAAACCCCAGTTTTACGTTAACCATTTTGTTTACTTTCCATCTTCTTTCATCAATTTTCACTGATGTCAGAGGGACAAATAGCATTTAGTGAACTATTATTTCGAAATATTTATTTTCAAGATTCGTTATTTTGTGCAGAACTGAATGGTACTTTTTGAGAACTTTTCTATTGTAGAACGTCTGACAATAGTGATAACGTTGAAGATGTAAACAATTTTTCTTTGATCTGCAGAAACAGAAGAGAGCTTGAAAATTTTGTACTTGTATACGAAAAGCAGAAGCAGAATTATTCTTAATAGTCCAAAAGAACAGGGGAATTTTTAGAACATTGATACCCTTATTTTCCCCCAATCTTTTGTTGCTGATGATGAAGGCAGAAGTTTTATAGCTCCTTTCTTGTAAATGCCCAGAGCACGAACTGGGATGAATATAAGTTCGAGCTCTGGACATAAACAAGAAAGAAGTCAGTTCCTTCGTCTATTTTTCTGTACCTTTAATCTTCAGATGGGTAAGATGAGTATTTTTTGTATATGTATATGTGTTTTATTTGCATGGCAAAATCTGAATGGTATTATCTTTTTTAAAAAAAGACTCATTTCAATAATCAAATAAGAAATGTGAAATTAGAGTTCTTTTGTAATAATATTGATACCTTTGCTTTTGAACTATCTTCTGTAGCTGATGATGAAGGCAGAAGCTTTATAGCTCCGTTCTTGTAAGTGTCAAAAGCGCAAACTGAGTTTTAAGTTTGAACTCTTGACACGAACAAGAAAGAAGTTTGGCCTTTCACCTATTTTCCTGTACCGTAATCTTCAGATGGGTAAGATGAGTATTTTATGTACATGTATTTGTCTCTTATTTGCATGGGAAAGTCTGAATGTTATTTAAAAAAATTGCACTTCCCTTTTATATTATTTAAAGCATGTGATTTTAAAGAATTTTTTTTTCAAATTCTGGATGTATATAACCTTTGTCATGAACCTATGTCATGCCAAGAAATATTCTCATGAGGGATATAATATTTGAATTGATGTGGTACTTATGTAGCTATCACAACCATATTGGCGACATTATGTACTATAGCAACCAGATTAGCGGCTTTGAATAAAACCGCACGAATTCTAAAAACGGAATGCGCTGATGGAAGTTAGAGTGCGTAGTTGAAAAATACTATGTGAAAAATAATAACTAATTATAAATAATTATCAATAAAAGAAAATAATAGCACACTTTTTTATTATTTAATTATTTTTATTTTATCGCTATTATTAATTTTATATTATTACATTATTATTTTTATATTATTATATTATTATTTAAGAGCTTGGTAACTCTCAGATTCATATTTTTGTATTCGAGTTTGCTATATCAATAGACGGCTAGTCTTAGAATGGCGGCAAACAGAGAAGTATGAAACGAAGAACATGGTTACCAATTCAGGGCCTACGACGCTATAAAATCGGGGTTGCCAACTTGATCGAATACCTTGAAAGTTGGCATGATTGCGATAGTATGCAAGTACCGTTGATACATCAAAAGCTCTACGATCGCTTTAATGTTTTTAGAAATTGTTGTTGCTCATCTTCATGTCTAGCCAAGCTGGACCAAGTCCATGATTTCACTCACTCTCAAAAAGTCCAACTAGTCCATTAGAGAGTCTTCAAAAAGATCTTGTTTTGTAAGCCCCAGTCAGTCAAGAATGTGTTCTGGAGATGCCTGGTAGGCAGAACACCCAACACAAGTCGGAAGAACTTTGATTCCATTCTTAAAAGTCAAAGTTTGGAGGTGGTCACCCTGGAAACGAGTTAGAATAGTTTTTTCTGCCTGCAACATTGAAGAGAAAGGTGTTTAGCCTCATACCAGTGATGAGCAGGAGGAATAGTTGATCGCTTGTTGTTGATGTAGGTAGAGTGCAGTTCTGAACAGGTGTGAAGAAAGGCCGCGTTCCAACTAGGTTGAGCTGCGCCATCTTTTGCTAGGGCGTCAGCAATCTCATTGCCTGCGATGTTAACGTGTGAAAGAACCCATTGTAGATAGATCTCGCCAGAAGATGAAAGACGTTTTAGTCTCTCCAAAATAGCCACTCCTGTGTTATCACCCACCTTATGCCAGTTAGAGATGTTGAATGGCACTAAGACTAGCAGATAATATCCAGATGCTGTTCGAACCAGAATGAGAGTTTTCTTTAAAGGGCCCGATCAATAACTAGTTCCACTGTGAAAAAATATAGCAACCATCAAAGTTTCTCAGTTTAGTGTGACTGGAATAGTTTTGGGACTTAATATAAATACCACTGCCAGAATGAGTCAGAAATTATATGTGCTATAAAGTAGTGATTCACAAAGCGAATTTATTTTTCTTTTTATAACGCCTGAAGTATATTTTAAAACTGAATACACCAGAAGAACCAGAACATTCGACATTGAAAAACAGCAGGAATTAACCACACTGTATGAATGTGGGATATGAAATTTTTTTGTATGTGTTCTACGGTAGTTATGTTATTTTAAAAGTTATAAAGAATTTAAAAAGTATTTCTTTTCCTACAAATATTTTGAAATGTTTTCGCGTTGTCATGAAAATTTCTGTATTGAGAATTTTTCATTCAGATGAAGTGATTATATTTTGAATTATATAATAATTTATAGAATGAAATTCAAATAATTAAAATTTTAGAATATTGATTTTTAATGAGAAAACAACAATTTGCTTGGAATAAATCAGTTAAATATACTTCTTTTTAAAAAGCAGGAAATAAAGAAATATTTTTAATGGTACTATTTGATAATTTGGACATGCAAAAAATTTAAAAAAAGGGAAAAAAATTAACATAATCCTAAAACTGGGCATTTAAAACCTTTTTTAAAAAAAAAATTGTTTCGGGTAAAAAAAAGTAAGCAAATTTAAAAAAAATTTTTAAGAAAATCAAATTTAAAAAATTTTTAAAATTTTCTTCCCAATTAGGGGGAAAAAATGTTTGGGAAGGGTAAAAAGGCAGATTTTTTGCCCCTTGGGGTTTGTTTGGCCAGCGTTCTTCACAAGGCATTTAGGAAAAAGACCTGCACTACCCCCCAGTCATTTGCCTTATCGCCCGCAGAGAAGTTGGGAAAATTTCCCAAAACCGAGCTGGCAATACCCAATTGGATTGGCTGAAGAAAAAGCACCAACAGCGAAAAAATTTCACCGTGAAATGTACCCATGGAAGATGCCCACCGCCATGTTTTTTAATTTGCACAAATTGAGAATATGGGTCCTTACGGGTAATAGGCATTAGGGGCGGCCCCGGACAAAAAGTGTGTTACCCCCTTCGAAATTCCAGTACCAACGTGCAAACTGTCGCTTCTGCCGTAGGAGGACCTTGTTCATCGTGTTTTGCAACGTGATTCATACTATTGAAGAGAATAGAACTCGCGACCTTCGATTCCGTAAGCACGTAACTTACCACTGGACCAAAAGGATCACTTAAGTCCGGAGGCTGTTTTTGACCTATATATCCGCCACACACTCCCCTACTGGTGAGTCGGTGGATAGGAAAAAGAACGATGTAGTTGTTATGGTGAGTGTGGGAGTTGTTGCTGTTGCGTCATTTGGATCTGACGGTTTGTTTTGCTGCGTCATGCGTGTCTGGCGGCTTTTGGTTGCTCTTGCGGTGGATATTTGGCGCCACGACAGCTGCGTGAAGGTTTCGTTTTTTGTTGAGCGTCAAGGTCACCAATGAGGGTAGAACTCGGTACCTTCTGATCTGTAAGCAACTTACCCGGGCCCAAAAAGATCGCTTTGTCGGAGCTTTTTGGCTTTGGGCCACGCCACATCATGTTCAAAGAATACAATCACTGTTGTCTACAGATCATTCTGTGCGTGTACGTTTCGCATGGTGGTATCTTGACCAATGCCATCTTGAAGCGAATTTCCTATCCTACGTTTTATTTACTGTGTAACGCATGCATCGCTAGCAGTAGTGGAAATTGTGAATCACTTTTTAGACATTTTCACGTATCATCTACCACCACAACTGTAATATCTTTGCCCAATAAATATTTCAGATGATCTTATGTTTTTTCGTTTCATGTACCTGTCATACTACTTTCCCATGACGTTTCCGACCATGGGTTGCTACCCAAATCTGGATCCTTGTGTGTGTGATGCCTCTTATCTACCCTTAAAGTTTGTCCCAATAATCCTGATACAACCAATATTTATGTTTTAAATAAATTGAAACAAAAAACAACCTCTTTCCTATTATTTGGACATACTTAAAACTCAATTTGATTTTAAAGTCACAAATATGCCGTTTTATTAATGTAGCTTCTATAGTTTCATTCAAAAACGCAGCGTTTTTAAATATATATATATTTTGAGTGAATATTGACAGGAAAAATATAAAAAGGCATCTCTTTAACAGAGAAATGTACTACGCACATGATTTGTGTTTACAGCCATATTGTTTTTTACGGTACATTTTCAGGAAATAACGTTAGATATAAAAAAGGGAGTTTTTTAGACTTTAAATTGAAGAGAAAAGTTGAGTTTTCATAGATGAAAAAAAAAATAAACCTTATAGTGCAACTAATCGAAAAACGATTTGTCAAAGAGGTAATCTCCGGTTTGTTTACAGCATAAATTGCATTTCTGGAATGATAAATAGCTTTTATTATCAAATGACCCGAAGATTACAAATCTCGCAAATTTAAATTTACTTGACAAATTTTACATCGTTTTAATATTTTTTTTTCCCAACTGCTTTCGGTAACACAAAAAAATTTCAAATTTCTTTCATTTTCTCGTGTCCCCTTTCATAAACGGTAAAAAAAATTTAAAATTTTCGGAGTTTTTTCAAAAAACTGGGTTACTAAACTGTTCTTTGGGGTAATTAAAACTGGTTTTTATTGATTCATTTGGTGAGTTTTTGGATTAAGGCAATTATTGGAAACTTCCATGATTTATTCTGTGAATTTGAGTTACGAAATGTTTTTAAACTGTATCTTTTTCATAAGAAAATTCAATAACAATGTTTGTGGAGATTTTTCAAAAAATGAATGTCAGAGTAAGGATTTATTTTCTGAATTTTGGCACTGTGTGTAACTTTTGTTCTTTGAAAGATTTCTTCCAAATTTATAAACATTGAATTAAGCTTGTTTTAAAAGATGAAATGATGTGTTGTAAGAATAATTCATGCAGTTGTAGTAAATCAGTATTGACGTAATATGCATAAATGCGTAGCCTTAATTATGCCACATACTTAAGAAAACATTAAACTTTTTTAACAATGGACATTATAATATTAATATCAGAACTCTTATTTTAAAGCATTTCATTATAACCTCGATATAACTCATTACTGAAAGTATATTTGAATTTTAAAGAAATAGTTACACAAATTTTAGTTAAAAATAAGCACTTTTTAAAATCGTGTTAGCAGTCCAACAAATTTCTTGTTTTTATATTCATATGTTCAAAACTATTTCTTTCCCCCTTTTTATTGTGTAATGCTAAAATAATGAAAGTAACATGCATGTAGATTTAACTTTTAAATGGGAAATACATTTCTATTAAGGAGAGTCTTAACTAGAAAGTATTATGTTGTGTATCTATTTTCATTGAGAAGTTTGGAAAGGATTGATTGATTTTGATGAATAATTTTGAAAGAGAAAAGCGAATTAAATTTTATCTCTCCTTACTTCTTTTTTTCCCGAATATCTACATGCGTACAATGCTTAAGGTATCCGACAACTTTCAGAACCGTGATATTAAAAAGGCGCATAAATGGATAATTTTCATGATATTTAATGTCACTTAGATTAGAATACATGTATAAAATTGTTTTGAGGACACATTTTGACAAAAAAAAAATTATTTAAATACAATATTTCGGCAAAAAATTAACTTAGAATAACCTTTTTTCAAAATGTTCTCCTTTTGTGAAAAATATTTTTATTATAGTAATATTTTGCCTGTATATAGCTCAGGCCTCTGTACAGAGACTCAACTATGATTTTTGAAAAATTCCCATTATTTTCCGAGTTACAACCAATTGAAATAATTATCGACGTTTTTTTTCTCCCCTTGATAAGCTAACTTCTAAGGTATATATTTCAAAAATTCTTGTTGAGCCTCTGTACAGAGGTCTGAGCTATATACAGGCAAAATATTATTATAATAGAAGCATTTTTCGCAAAAGGAAAATATTTCGAAAACTGGTCCTTCTATGTTCATTTTTTGTCAAAATATTGTACTTAAATAATTTTTTTATTGTAATACTATTTTTAAAACAATTTTATATACATTTTCTAATCTAAGTGACATTAAATATCATAAATATTATCCATTTATACGCTTTTGCAAAATCACGGTTCCGAACGTAGTAGGATACCTTAATATTCAAAAATTTATGTCTCACTTAAATTTTTGATTATAAAGCATTTAAAATATGAATATAAAGTCCTTTTATGAGAAATATAATATTTCACACAACTGTGTTTTTTTTTATTTAGGAAGCAAATGATTTATTGGGAATTATATTCGTATCCTTAAACAGTGGCGTAACAGGGAATATTAGGGATCCCCTGCAAAGTTAGGTTTTGGGCCCAAAGCTGGATCTTACAAACGATTGCAAAGCCATAACATCAGGATTTGATCTTCTAGAATCCTGTCCCCCTCCCCTGAGATGCGGGAGTTGCTAGGTTGTAAGTTACGCCACTGTCCTTAAATTATTATCAAGAACCTAATACTTCGAGTGTCGTTAAAATGATTTATAAAATAAGCCCGCTTTCTACTTCAAGAAATAAAAGGTATGTGAAAAATTGTAAAAAGTTTATTTTCCATCTTCCCTTGCGTCTTTTACTTCACCTAGAATATAATTTTTATAAAGCTTTTATCCATTCACAAGATTCATTGAAACTTAGACATTTCCTAAATCTCTTATGTTTTTTAAGTATTCTTAAAAACTGTGCTGTGGAACCTCCTCGTATTGGTTGAGGTAAAGATCTCTCTGATTATTGAGGCTCCCGTGGAATCCGAACATTACCATTGTTTGAGGAAACTTCAAATAAGACTCGAAAGGATACTAACAGATATTTACAGTAATTTCTTTTTATTAATTTAAGTGTTAAAACTAAGTACAAGATATGTAAACATGATAATAAATAATAAATAACGTTTACTTACCTAAAAGGAGATGCAACCTCTGAAACTCGCCAACGAAAAATCTAATATTTTAATAGCAACTAAAACTACAGGTTGTACTAGTATGGAAATATTGTCCACCTAACAATTATTCTTTATCTCACTGACAGTAGGCTATTTAGTAGTGACTTTAGTTTGCGAAATGGAGATGTTCTAGTTCAAAGTACCAATTTGGCTAGACGGAAAAAACCCGATTTAGAGAGGATAGATCTTACGGATAGCCAACCCATTGTTATATATATAAGCTCTCGAAATATTTATTTCTATAACCGAAGAATAATTTTCATTGATTTGTAAAACTAATCGACATATTTTGCTTTTTAATCGTAACTTGTTCTTGAACTTTCTTGGTAGATAAAAATATTACCTAAATAAAATTAAGGGCATACTCATCTTATATTCTACAGATATTCGTTTTTTGCGGTGTGTGGCAGATCTAAACTGATACGGAAATAAACAAAATAAGAACGTGTAATTTTTTATTTCTTGCACGTTTTAATGCATATCTTAACCTTTTTAGTGTGTAAAAGTTAATACATAATTATATCAACAGAAAAATACTTTCAAGACAATAACATAAACATGCTTGATACAGTTTGAATTGTATTTATTCGAAACCAGTTGTTGCATTTTTTCTGGAGGGTAAAATACAATTGGCAAGAACTAAAGAAGAAGCTATAATTTCTTGCTACTCAGAAACAATAAATAGCAAATAGCATGGCTGAAACGTTGCTTAATCGGTAGCTCTTTTAACGGCTGCATTTATTGGAATGAACTCACTGCGCTGGATCCGAAGCTAATTGTTGGCAAGTAAATTACCGTTTACGGCAGCCACTAAGAAGAGAATACCCAACTTTAGTTTTGCTATCTTAATTTAATTGCTATCTTCAGTGTCTTCTGTATTCTTCTAAGAGATGGTATTTAAAAGAAGTTGGGCCTCTTTAATTATCAATGAACATTAATAGGATGACAGTATAATTAAATGCAAATACGTTTCAAACAATTTCCCCGACTAAGAATACACTGTTTGATGAAGAGTTGTTAATCTTTTTATCTTCAAATACTATGCAACAACATCTTTTAATTGAGTAAAGATGCAGAGACAGAAGAAGCGTACTTGAAACATCATTATCCTCCAAGGTGCAAAATTCTACGACGTCGTTAGAAATATTGTTAGATGTGTTTAATGGAATACAACAAGTTTCCTATCATTAAGTGGTTTTATATAAGTACTATAAATATATTCAAGGTGCTTTATTTAAGTAATATTGTGAATGTTAAGTGCTGAGAATAGGACCTTAAAACAAAAATGATAATTATGATAAAATGCACTAATCAGAAACTGCTACAAAAATTAAATTGAATTTATGTAGAAAAACAAATTTAAGTTAAAATGATTTTTAATGTACTAAAAATTATAACAATGCACGCCTTTTTAAAAAGTTAAATTTAAGAAATGTTTTTTTTCCCTAAATTTTTTTGTAGCAAGATATTTTAGAATATATTCTGAGGTAAGAGAAATGGAGAAAACAGAAATAGAGAAAAAATTGAGCAAATAACATATAATATGTATTTTTATGGTATTCTGTACTAGTATAAAGTAAACCTATATCTGCACATATTACCAAAAATGTTAACAATTTTACAATACAGAGAATTTAATAATTGTTTTTCTTTTAAAAATGAAATTTAAACTCTCAGTTCGTTATTATTTTCTTAAGCTAAAATTAGAATGAAAGTTTCCATGCAGAATTAATACAAAGGTTTTCATATTTTATGTATTTGACTTTATTTGCTTTTTTTAAAATAAGTATGTTATTCATTGCTTAAAATTATTTGAAACATTTCGTTTAATTTTTCTCACTGCTTTTTTTTTTGGTAAACTTATAATTCTTCGGTAAAAGAGAGTTAATTTCCATGCTTCTTAAATCATGTATTTAAAATAACTTAGTATCAAAAATATTAAAACCTTACAAAAAACATTTTAAGTTTGCTTTTTTTTAAAAATACATGAAGAATTTATATAATTGCTGATTTATAAAAAAAATGAAGAACTAAAACTTATGATTGAAATATAATTATAAGATTTTAATCGTGAATAATAAGATATCATATTTAATAACTAAACTTTTGCAAAGGTATTTTATAATCACTTTTAAACACTATGCGCACGCTCAAACATGCAAGTGAGTGAGTAGTTGTATTTTTAGGAAATTTTATTTCATTTTAATCTAGCATTATCTAAAATGGGCAACAATGATATTTTCTAAAATAATATTTTAAAATCATAATTTACAGCCAATATTTACTGTTAAAGCTCGAAAGCCGTTAATATGTGCAGATGGCCTAGCTAATCTGCAGATTAACTTATCGCGTCCTATCGACCACGAGTGTTGGAGGGTTCGAGTAAAAATCAGCCGTTCTTCAATTAACACAATTTTATTTATTATATCTCTTAACAGCCCTACTCAACATAATTAAGAATGCACTTCAATCACGAAACCCGAGGAACAATCAACCTTAATAAATTAATTATAATAGAAATAAGAGCACTTATCTAATCTCCTGAACGCTCTTGCTTCAACGCTTGAATAATATTCCACTTGAATTAACCATGAGACCACCGGTCGCTAACGCTATGTGCTTTCTTCTATCTCAACTTTCAACCATCTCTCGCCTACTGTACGACTAAAAAAAGTTCTAATTTACATAAAACCAAGTCTTCTTCACGGAAAGTGGTTTTAACCTGAAATCACAGTTCAAAAGATTATTTTACCCAAGAGCATTAATAGAAACGCGAATAGACGCGTTACAAACTGATTTGCTCCCTTAAAGTGCAGAATCAAGAGTTTTCCGCATTTTAACTATGTAATTTTCCCATTAGAGGTTTTCGTATGACTCAAGCTCAAAAATTTGCTTCCCTCATTTCCATTCTGTTATGAATTTAGATTGAGCGTTGACTCATCCCAGAAAATAATTTTCCTAAACATTGAGAGAGAGAGAAACAGAATAAAAGAGACAGCAAATGCAATCGATAAAAGACTCGTTGAATTAATTTATTATAAATTTAATTACGACGCCCAGTATCTTCTGGACACAAATTAAATGTTAAGAGTTCCGACGTTAATTATTATTCCTTAATTGTAATAATATGTTAAACCACTTGATTCTTTGTATTACAGTTTTTCAACTGAGTGGTGATTGATTCTATTAACTAATTTGTTGTTCTCTTGATTGTATTAACGTGATTCTTTAGATTTCGAAAAATAAATAAATAACATTAGTCTATATCCTTAATTGTTATAGTATTTTAAAGCGTTTGATTCTTGTATTGCATTTTTTCAATCAATTGATGATTGATTCTATCAATTATGTGTTGAATGTTCCGTTGTATCAACTTGATTCTTTAAATATCAAAAAAATAAATTAACAACATTTAATTTAAGTGCACAGAAACGTTGCTATTGTTCCAACAAAGATCTTATTTTCGCTTTAATGAGTGCCTAGTAGGTATTTTGCAGATTAACAAATGTCTAGTAGGTAATGCGCAGATTATCTAGATTATTCACAGATTACTTAGGTAATTTGAGAAATGAAACAATTTTTCTCAATTTAATGGATAACTATAATTAATGTACAGATTACCGAGCTAATATGCAGATTAACTGATTTGTGCACTTAAGCAGTAACATATAACCTGCATACACTAAAACTATTTCAGTAAACATTTACCAAAAAGCACAAACTTCTTACTATTATATATCACTTTCTACCTTATTTTTTCTAATGCCCGTTATTTCCCATTCTAAATGAATTTAGGCTCTTCAAATGCAGCATCTAAACCAAAATGCGCCATCGGGGTGGAATTCCCCACAAACAAGGTACACATCATTATCATCTAGCTTACGGACGGAAATCATTATTTCATCAATATCGGAAAGGCTTTTTTCGTTCTCTCATTCAGATTTCCTTATGCATACCCTCTTGAGGCTTTCAAGTTCAGCTTTTCCCGTCTTTTCTTTGTTCGTACATGTGTTTTCTTTTCATTCTGAAAACATTTTCCTGGTAGGATTTATTTTTTCAATTTGGTATCTTTTTTTCCTTCTGATTCTTTGCCATGCTATTTGGGAGATAGTGTGTGTTAAATTTCAAACGCTGCTATCTTGCACTTACTTTGCTTCAGGTATTAGAGATATTGATTCAAGAGGAAAAGAACGTCTTTTTTATACACATTTTATTAATAATAATTTTATTACTAAATAATATCGTAACTCAGTGCTTCTCAAACTTTCGATATTTGCGACACCCATTATTCAATCATAATTTTCATCGACCCCCCTTCCCATACAATAACAATGCATTAAATTCAATAATACTACATTTTGACGCTAAACCTACAATTCGACTTTAACCTCTTGAGTGCTGCCAGCGTATATAAACGTCTCGCTCAGCCAGTGCAATAATTTCTCCGGACGTATATATACGTATTTTCGTATATATATATACATACGTATATATATACATATGCTATCCACAAAATTATTCCAAAGGCTTTGGAATGCAATAAAATTGCCTTGACAATATTTGCGAAGGATTTACTTATTTCAGAGGATTTTTTTTGCTTACTACCCCCCCTCCCCCAATACACCACTTACACTCGCCTATATATTAAACGGTGGAATTGGGAAGCGAATTGCGTAATTTTTAATCAGCATTGTAAATAATTACTTATAAACCGGACAAATCATCAGGATAAGTGTTAATATTTGCTTATAATTATATATATGAAGAGCCCATGAGGTTACTGGTAATTATTAAACGTTCTTAACTTAATATTGTTAAATCAATTATATAATGCATTGAGCAGTATTGATAATATATATTAGTGTATTATATCAGTGTAAATGTGTATTTTATTTTTTATTGTGTCAGAATGTATTTTGTTTGTTTACTTTCAGAAAATTAATAATTTTTTTAAATAATCTTTTGTTTTCGACTTTTTATATGCTCTCGCCCCCTTGTAGGGTTATGACATCCCGTAGGGGGCACACCCCACAGTTTGAGAAGCACTGTCGTAACTACAGCCAACATGTTGCTCATTCTTGAATTGGTAGTCGAACTTATTAAAACTACTTTTCGATAAATATAACTTTAATCTAAACAATATGTAAAAATACAATAACACGGCATAGGTCATAGTAAAAGGGCTGCAGTAATACAATACACAGTAATATGTAAGAAAACTTTTAGACTTAGGGCTAATAACGTAGAGTTAAGCAATTTTTCAAGGCGTTAGCCTTCCCCCATATTCATCTTTATTACTAGGATGAATTAAGAGAGAAAAATTAGTGTATGAATTTTTTGAAAAAGTTAAAAAAATTTTCTAACAGTATAGAATTGTAAGAAAGTCGAAATCTACATACTCAGAAATCTACAACTTATAAACTTTTAAAATTATTAAATTGTGCAGAATAAAAAAACCATATTTCTATAAATACAAACATGAACAATACTATATTCCAAAAAGTAACTCTAGTAATATTATATTAAAAACTTCCCTTTCATCAAAAATATTACTACTTAATTTATTATCCATACTATGCAAAGTTGATTCAAGGTAATCTCTTATCAGTAGTTTATTGCTATTTTCAAAAGATTCAGGTATTTAAGATACAGATCTTTATTAGGTGCACACTTAGTATTTTACCCAAAATATTATAAAATCAATATATCTAGATAACTATAAAAGTCATTAGTACTATAACTTTTTCACATAAAAAAATGTAAATATGATTTAGCTGAAATACTGCTAGCAGGTTTCCCATGCAGAAGACTTTTAATTTGCTTATGTAGATTACTACTAGGGATTTGGAGTGTTTATAACATTATTCTAGATAATTATTATTGTAACACACCGTTTAATTCTAAGACCGAAATTTAGGTGGCGGTACTTGTAATGGAAGTGTCGCCGAACGAAACACTGTGTTACCGTCAGAGAGAGTTTGGAACTGATTGAGTGAGCTTTACCCGTCTCGCTGTCCAATCTTGGACTATGTAATTTACCTAATTTTCACTTATTTCCTCAAAATGTTTACCCTGTATTGTATCTAAGTGTCTGTCCATTGTAACTGTCATTAAAATATTTTAATTACCCCGAGATTTTATCGATTACTTATGGTTTACCCAGTAATGACGTAACATTAATAACATTATAATGACGTAACATTATTATTATTATCAAGAAGAGAAAATAATATCAATAATATCTATGAATTAAATAAATCCTCTCAAAATCATAACTATATATGTGCGTGTGTGTCACAATTATTAATAGAAAAGAAGTTAAAATCCCTTTATTGTAATCACATATGGGCGAATTTTTAATTAGAAGTAGATAGAGCTACAATTTAATGTTAATAAAATCATTTAATAGAAATTCATTGATAGATGTTAATGAGTTTATGTCTATCAAAAATACATGACAGAGCGTATGCCATATTCGATTATTGTGCAGTGGTGAAAATTAGCTGATCGAATTACTCTTAATGCGTGCACTTCAAATACTGTTAATTATATTTTAGGAACTGGAAAACGACATAATTTGGCGAAAGAGGACTCTTTGAACAAGACAGTGCGTCTTGCGAATCTTAATTAGATGTTCAGGGATGGTTTAAAGCAGAGATCTTCAAACTGTGTTCCACAGAACCCTGGGGCTCTACAAGGCATACCGAGGGGCTACATGAGTCACAATAAAAAATCAAAAACAATTATAGATGTGTATACATAATAGATTAAAAAACTGAAAATTTTATTTACCCATAACTTTATTTTCTAATATTTTTAACTTTTATTACAATATAATAAAAGAATATTCATGCATTTTGCTTTACATTTACCACTACCTAGATTGTAAATATTGTATTGTTTATTATCACGGATTCCACGAAATAACTTTATGTTCATTTGCACAATGTTTTTCAAAACTAAATGGAAATGGAAAATCACTTTCTTTCATTCGTGGGAAAAAATTCCTAATAATTAAGGAGAGGGAACTTATCGACATATCTAAATCTAAGCAAGAACACCTCCTAAATTTTAGGTAGCAAATTCATGCAAAATACTCGAGATTTTTTACAACGCTATAAACATTTTAATGCCATTCAGAAACAATGTATTCAACTAAAAAATAATTCTCAATATGAGTGACTACAAAAACAAAACTAAAGCAGATGAAACGCAGAATATGAAATGTGACTATAGATAATTTCAAGAGACCTAGACTTCGACAGTTTGTGTTAAAAAAATGCAAGCACGTATTCCAGTTATTAAACATAATGCATGGGTAGATAACGTTCGGACCACAGATTAATATCATTAACGAGTAAATTTTATTAAAATTACATTAAAATTTTTATTAAATACAATACTTTTTTAATTATTTGCACATAAAGTACCTGCACAACATGTTGATCTACTTTAAATATTATTTTAATATTTATTCTAAGTGTGTGTGGGCGTGGAATGGGGTTCTCAGAAAACACCTAAGGGTTCCGTGAGTTGAAAATGTTTGATGGCCACTGGTCTAAGAAAATATCACGAATTATTCTCTAGGTAATGATGAAATGAACTGCTTCTTTAATTATTCCTGCGTTGACGAGGTTGGTGAAATGTAAAAATCTGAAATCTGTTCCTATAAATTAATTACTGAAGTTATGAGAATAGCATTTAATTTATTTGGAGATTTATAACTTAAGTTCACAAATTGAAAACTTTGGACCAAGAATTGATCTTGTAATGAAATACTTGTCCTTAGATTCTCGTTAGTCAAATACTTAAATCTAGTTCAACATATAATTTCTCGGAAATCTGACTAATTAATAATCCTGAAAGTCTTAAAACTTTTCCATGTTTTTTGGATAAAAAGTCCTAAGGTTTAATTCTATTCTGTGTAGCTAATATAACTTTACTTTGAAAATGTCACGTCAATTTATTCAGTATTATACTAAACTCAATGTTATTTTTAATTGTCTTTATATAAAGACCTATGTGGCCTTATATAAGACCTTATGTAAGACCTTTATATAAGACCTTATGTGGATCTTTAAATATTATTTTAAGACATATTCTTCTAAGTGCGCGTGGAATGGAGTGTGCCCCGAAAACACCTTCCAGTTTTAAGAGTTGTATGAGTCGAAAAAGTTTGAAGACTACTGGTTTAAAGGACACTTTATACCAGCCTAGAACACCTAATAGAACCACTAGAACCATAGTGTCTAGAGCATCTAATGTAACACTTTTGATTCGAGTTGGATATAAATTGCTGGTTAAAAGATTTGAATAAGTAAATGATTTTATGTAAATCCCGGAATGATGCTTTCAAAGACTGTCGTAGGGTTTATACTTAAAAACAACAAAGTTCAACTCAGGTATAAACGTATCTAATGGGATATTTGGTAGAATTGATGAAGATAAATACTAATAATAGTGAAAATATATATTTGACTATAAAATGGTTTGAAATAAATATCTATTGTTTTTCACAGCAACTCATGTATGCAGACCTTTTTAATGCACATAATTAAGGTAATTTAAATATGAAATATGGGCACAGAGAGAGAGAGAGAGAGTAGACATTGGCCCTCATAGGCTGTTGCACCACTGAGTTAAATTAAGTTTAAGTATGAAATAAAAGTAATGAAAACTGAAAATACCTAGCAAATTCAATTTTATAAAATTCTTATACTAACCAATGACAAATTGAGCATTCGTAAAAACACAATTGTTTTAAACAAGAAAATTTAAAATTCCCCCTTTTTGGGTATTAGTAGATTTTTAAATTTAAATACTTTTTTGGTTTATATTTTTTTTTGATTTTTTTTATTAACGTTATACTTTGAAACAACTCGAAGGATGTGGCTTAGTAATAGAACCTACTCATTTATTTATATGGGAAATAAAATAGCACGGATTTTCTCTTACTTATAAGTGCAGTTTCTTTTTGTTTGAAAGCTCACTTAACTGTTAAAAAACGAGATTTCAAATTTAAAGAATATTTCATACTTATAGTTCTGAATAAATTTGTCTTTTACCATCTAATAAAGCAACGTAGAAACCGAAATCTAATTTATTTTCTTAAGAGATACATAAGATATATAATATAAAAGTATTTTCTCTCACACTCTTGTACCGTAATTATAGTTTTATCTATTTCGATAATGGATATGTCGGTTATATATACCCTTTTATGGGGAGTATGTGAGTCATAAAAGAATTTACTCTGCGATCTTTGAAGATTAAATTTGTGTAACAGGCTGTATCTCTAACAGTAGTTGAAAGTGTGTGTGTTGTAATATGTATTAGTTATTGGCATAGAAGGAAGTTACAGTCACCTATGCTTAAACATGAAAAAAGTTTCAAGCCTTAAAATGAATAGTGCGATTAAATCGTTTAGCGAATCATCTTGTCCAACTTAGTTCAGTTATTTTTATTATTATCAAACTCGAGATAAATTTGTATAATTTCATTTCATTACATAACATTTTATATAATTTAAAGAATATCTACTATAAATAATTTGCAATAAAGTCCTGCTACGTTATTTTTTTATTTAATCAAAATTTGAAAATCTTCAAATAGCTTTCTGTGAAATAACATCATCATAGGTGTCAATTTTAAGCGTTAACAGACATGTATATGAGGTGTGACCGGAAACTAAGTACCGTTCTGATCCCACCGACTGTGAAGTGCGTTCTGTAATCCACTTTTTTTAACTCAAGGAATGTTAATCTGGTTGAAATTCATCATCAACTTGTACAGGTTTTTGGTGAAAATCTAATGAATGATGGAATGGTGGGAAAGTGTGTCCAACAATTCAATGAGTTGCACACCAATGTTCATGACGATGCACGGAAAGGCTATCCTTCTCTTTTTAATGCTGGTTTGGTTGAAAAAGTGAATGAGAAAAATCGTGAAAACAGAAGGTTCACAATAAGATTATTTTGTGAGATTTTTCACAAAGAGGTGTTCAACAGTGGCTTTTTTCTTTGAAAAGGGTATTGACAAGTTTGTTTTCCGATACGACGAATGTCTGAAAAATAATGGTAACTATGTAGAAAAATAATTTCTGACATGCTCTTTCATGTAAAAATAAATTTTGTTTTGTAAAAACTTAGTTTCCGGACATGCCTCGTATATACTACTAAAAATACTGTTTACCAAATTTCTCATTTCAGATAAACTTACATAGGAAATTTGAACTGAAGCTTCCGTACAATGTATTAGTATGAAATACATATACTATTGAAGAAAAGTTATGATATATGTTTTACGTTCTAACTCTCGAGAGATTTTAAAATCCCCTTTTCTACGTCAAAGAATTGAAGATTGAATGAAACTTGATATATTTTTCTACTCGTTTCTACAGGCTAGTCAGTAGGAATATATTTCTCAAATTATGCTTTTAAAGGTATACTGTTCTCTCTCTATATATTGATAAGACATTTTATAGTTGAAATCTTAAAATAATTTTTGATGTTGATTGAACACAACTATGCCCTGAATGTTGGAAATGAAGTTCTTAAGTTACGCAGATGATTTGCACAAGAACTTTTTTTAAAACAAATTCTCTAGATTGAAATTTGAATGAATTTTAAATGTCAAAGTATATTCTGTCAAGTGAAGTAATGAAAGTAAAAAAATAAAGAAACTGATTTTCAAAAAATAATGAATTTTTTATTAAAATTAGATGAGATGTTTTTAAGTAACGAGTATTTTCTTTTATATTCTAATAATAATAATTTTTTTTTATTTCTGAATCCCTAAATGTTAAATCTAAATTTAATTTTTAATCTAAATGAATGAATTGTTTATCTGAAATTTATTGAATTCATTTTAATGGATTCACTTTTATAGATTCGCTTAACTTTTCGAGTTATCGTCATTTTTGGGATTTTTTTTTTAAATTTTTATAAAATTTTTTTGGTAAATTAACTAAAAATAAAAAAAATTTTTTTTTTAAATTTATCGGGTAAAAATTTTCCTTTTTGTAAATTTACGACAAAATTAAACGAAACAAACATGAATGCAAATTCCATGTAAAAATTACCTAACCCTTTGTCTACCTAAACTTCTAAATAGCAGCATCAAAGCTTATCAAGCTCCTAACTCCAAAAAGAACGCATATACCATTTAGACGAAGTGGCAAGTAAATCCATCTTTCTTCCCAGATATTCTAACACGTTTTCCCTGCCAGTAACACTAAAAAGAAAAGTGCCAGTGGAAATTTTTGTTCATGTTTCTCACAACCTCCCAGTCAGTACAATTTTCTTTGAGTGCAGAAGGCCATAAAAACCAGACGGTTTTAAAGAATTTGGGCAGATCCCCAACCCCGATCAAAGACTAAAATAAAATCCCCAACACACCGGGCAGTAATTCCCCTTTTTCTTCCTCTCTTGTCCCATTGCCTTGCTAGAAATTAATCAGTCCTAAGAGATCACGTGATCTTGTTGTCAGGTCCATTCGCCGGTTTTGTTCCTGAGACCATCTTGAAGCGACTAATTCTGGGAAATTGTCTGGAGGGCGATGAGATTCGACTTAACCCCTTGGTTTTTGGGCACTTTAATAATGGCTTCGATTTCATAAAACCGACGAAAACGAAATAGTTCGAAAAGCGCATCAAACTTGAATTGTACTATGTCCCCTTTAATGCTCAAACGGCTTATTCAGACCTTAATAAAATTATTATAAATCGAAATTGAGCATAAGCACTCAATGCAATTGTCATTTTTTTTAATTAAATATATACAAAATTAAGTATATAATTCTTGTAAGACTCTGAATCATCGAATTAAAACAAACAAATTCAGTATTACGATTTGGATGTGAAAGTTCTTAACCAAATGGATTAAATTAAGCCTGAAAAAAGGCTTGATATTGAAATTTTCGTTTTGTTGTTTTTGTAATAAAATCTTTAAGATATTTCGCTTAGAATCATAGGTGAAATATTTTAATATTACTCTATAGATAGCTTTAAAAATTATTACTTAGCGAATTGTTTTTTATGTTTTTAAAAACTTTTCCATGAGTTCTATTGTTTAATGTATATTTAGATTAAGTATTTTTTTATCTTTCCCTGAGAATTAATTAAACCACATTTGATAGTACGGGAAATATAGGTTAAATTTTAAGAAAAAGCATTTTTCATTTATTTCAATCTCTGAATAAGAATAAAAATAATTCCCACAGGAATAACTTAGCTCAAAGATTTATGTGTTCTGTATATTTATCTCAAAGTTTATTCTTTCAGTCTATTACATTAATTTTAAACTAATCGTTCTAATTGACATAATATTTTGAATTTTATTACTCTTAAATCATTTTTTCATTATTATTTTTAACCTTTCTTTCAGAAACTTTGTAATACCTCATTCAAAAACCAAGTTTAAATGTCAGCCTAAAATTTTTCTGGTTTAAAATATAAGGAGTTTGATGGAATGAAATGGCATTAATTATGAAATGATACTTAGACTCCTCCTCTCCCACTTATATAGGTCTATTTTAGGTGAATGAGTTCAAAAGAGCGAAACCTAAGTATAGAATCTAATAGGATTCATATATTTGATTTAAAAAAATGTTTATATATATATAACAATAAATGTTTATTTCTCCTCTTATTACCTTAAAATAATTATCAATTTTATATGTGATATAATGTAAGAAACAAACAAATATTTTTGAACTTCTTTCTCATCACGATTCAAATTTATAAGATCTATCAACAGAAGAAATCACGTAGTTATGAAAATTGCGAGTAATATACTAATTCAAAGAGAATCGAATTTGAGTATTGCGAAATCTTGCTTTTATTTTATTTTTCTGTGTATCAGTTGAATATGCCTATTTACAAATATGCTTAACACTTTCACAGTCATAGTTATGCTTGCTTTTGCTAAATGATGTGTGTGAATCCCAGTAAACCCTCTTATACAATAAAACATCTATATATAATTTAATTAATAATACTAGATCAGAAATGGAGTAAAATGAATCGTTATACTTGTACAATATCGTAAGAGTTTTCATTTGTGTTATGATAACATAAAGCCAACACACAATTTTAAAAGATAATTACAATATATAAGCAAAGATGTACACTTATTTAAATTTTGTGTATATACCGGTCATTAAAATTAAAGGTTAATAAGAAAAATATGCTATATTAATGTTGTAACCAACGCCCAACACTGCAATTATTTATATTAATTAAATACAATTGAACGCAAAATTGCACTTCTGCGCATAATTTAGCGCCGGAAATATGGAAATTTAGTGATTGAAAATGTGGTACACATGCTGTAATTCTATGCTGTAGTATTTAAAGTGAATGTGGTTTCTGAGAGTGATTGGGATCCATTAGTTATGGCTCAAAGGCATTATTTAAGGGAATATCAAAAGTGGCGAATAATTGGTAGTGCCAAGAGAGGTTAAACACACGAATGAAGGTTTCCCAAGATTTGAATAACACTGAAAGTGTCATATAAAGAGTTTGGAGAAGCTTTTTAAGCACTGGATCTATTAATAGACAGCATGGATAAGGGAAACTAAAAAATAACTACTGCTGAAAACCATTTCTTTCACTGTCGACTCGAAAAAAACCACCAAAACGACTTCAAGAGATTTAGTTTTAGACCTTCAGATTTCCACAGAAATGTGAAATAGCCTATCCACTTCTGCATAGAAGCTTAAAGAGTCAGACTCTATGCGAGAAAATCAAGAGTTTGTGTCCCACTCACTCCAGCTGCCCGAGGAAGGCATTTCAACAGGTGCCGTCATCGAGTTCAATGAAGTCAAAAAGACTGGGACCGAGTATAGTTTACTGACCAGTCCAGATATATTCTGGACACTGATTCTAGACCTGTTTCTGTCACGGGAGAGGAAAGAACACGCAATTTGACTGCTCTAGTTCATGGAATTTCCAGCTTTTGTGATTGCTGTTTAAGGTATCCAACTACGTTCGGAACCGTGATTTTAAAAAAGCGCATAAATGGATAGTTTTCATGATATTTATTGACACTTAGATTAGAATACATGTATAAAATTGTTTTAAGGACATTTTGAAAAAAAAAATTATTTAAATACAATATTTTGGTAAAAAATTAACTTAGAATAACCTTTTTTCAAAGTGTTCTCCTTTTGTGAAAAATGCGTCTATTATAATAATATTTTGCCTGTATACAGCTCAGACCTCTGTACAAAGGCTCAAGTATGAGTTTTGAAAAATTCCCATTATTTTCAGAGTTACAACCCATTGAAATAATTATCGGCGTTTTTTTCCTAAAATTTCTCCCCTCTGTTGTCGTAAAACATGGGTAAACCCACTTCTAAGTTAAATATTTCAAAAATTCTAGTTGAGCTTCTGTAGAGAGGTCTGAGCTGTATACAGGCAAAATATTATTATAATAGAAGCATTTTTCACAAAAGGTGACTATTTTGAAAATGGGTCATTCTACGTTCATTTTTGTCAAAATATTGTACTTAAATAATTTTTTATTGTAACACTATTCTTAAAACAATTTTATATACTTTTTCTAATCTAAGTGACACTAAATATCATAAATATTATCCATTTACGTGCTTTTGCAAAATCACGGTTCCGAACGTAGTCGGATACCTTAATGGATTGAGAAGAAATCATGACAAATATTAGAGCTATATGTCTTTCAAGGAAGTTCTGTAACCTGTCAGAGACACATGGACGAGGTATTGGAATCTCAAATTAGACTGTTTAAGGGTGCAGTTGGGCCAAAGGTTTGGTTAATAGATGACAATGCTCAACCACATTGATCATATATGGTGTCAGAATACTTTTAAAAACATAAAATATGACTCGAATGAATTGGATACCTTTTCCAATAGACTTAAATCCAATTGAGCATGTGTAAAATGATTTAGATTACTACATTTCAGCTCACCAAATTCCCTGACCTTCCAGGAGCTCAAAAGTGTTATAGAACAGGGGCGGGCAAGAGTTGACAAAATCTATGGAATCAAAATGTGATGTATTCAAATTCATCTAAAGTGTGAGCATACACCATATTTCACAGAAAAAATTTCAACTAGAGAGAGATGGCTTAATCTTTCCATCATCTTTCAATTTGAGTAAAGTCGATTTAAATTTCAATATTTTACGAATAATCAACTGCCACACGTATAATTTATGTTAATTAATGCTTTTGTAGCAAATTCTATTAATAATTTTTCAATAAGTATCAGTTACGTTTTATTTTTGTGATTATCTTTCAATTTCACACTTGTAAATGACTTTTGTCAAAGAAAGGTTATAAGACCATAACTCCCTTTAGACCAAGCAGTAAGAAACATCTTCAAATACAAAAGATATTTGAAATTAAAATTTTCCCCGCATGGAGCTTAATCATTAAAGAAAAGATAAGATGAGTTTCTTTAAATGTTGCGCATCTTTTGATAAACGAATTATACAGAGTAGCTGGCGGCAGTTTCTGATAACATGGTACGATTGGATCAAATTTAATTTGTTCTCTTGGTAGCTTCAAGCTATAGGTAAGATTTTTATTGAAAGATAATGTTATCACTTATTTCCAAGGCTTTTGAAGCCATCACGTTGTTTTTCAAAACGAGTTGAAAGCTAAGTTAATGTTTATTTGTATTCAGCTTTTTTTTTTGGTTAGTATGCTTGAATATTAAAAAACTGCAACTGCAAAAAAGTACTTTGTTTGAATTAAGTGAGTCAGAAGGTGTAAATATTGACTATTAAAAGTTTCTCTAATACAATGAAATACATGTTAATGATTTTGTTTATACGGTTTTGTCTTGCCATGGAGTATTATTATTTTGTATCATGATTCCTATATTTTTCAGTAAAATCCTTTTATTATATTTATTTTTGTGACAATATACAAGTAGAACATATATTTTAATGAAAATAGTGCACTTTTATGGGCAATATTAAAATAGTATATAAAAAAAGTCAATCATTCTGACAGGATGAGTACAACTGATGGACCCGATTTTGAAAAAATCATATTTTCGAAACTACTGCCTATATTAAAATAAGTGATACAAGAATGTATAGAGAAATATACCAAGTTTTTCCCCTAATGATCAACGGCACGTTTAAGGTATCCGACTACGTTCGGAACCGTGATTTTGCAAAAGCGTATAAATGGAGATTATTTATGATATTTAGTGTCACTTATAGATTAGAAAACGTATATAAAATTGTTTTAAGAATATTATTACAATAAAAAATTATTTAAATACAATATTTTGACAAAAAATGAACTTAAAAATGACCCATTTTCAAAATATTATCCTTTTGTGAAAAATGCTTCTATTCTAACAATATTTTGCTTGTATACAGCTCAGACCTCTCTACAGAGGCTCAACTAGAATTTTTGAAATACATAATTTAAAAGTGGGTTAATCCATATTTTACGACAACAGAGGGTAGCAATTTTAAGGAAAAAACACCGATAATTATTTCAATGGGTGGTAACTCTGAAAATAATGTGAATTTTTCAAAAATCATGGTTGAGCCTTGCAGAGAGGTCTGAGCTATATACAGGAAAAATATTATTATAATAGAAGCATTTTTCACAAAAAGAGATGATTCTATGATTAAAATGACTTTGAGAAGCTAACAAAAACAAAATTTACAGAAAAAAGACAATCCGTGATAATTTTTTAATGTATAATTAATCACTGTATTTCTTTAATTTTGTAATAAGTTTTAATTCCATTGGAATAATTAGATTTGCTGTATGTTAAGTTGATTTTGAAAGATTCAGCTGTTACTCGTATTAGCTATAAATTTTACAAATTTTAAATTCTGAACTTTAAGACAAAGATTTAAACAATTATTTTTTATTAAAATAAACTGTTGACCAAAGATTCAAAATGACGAGGTCCGCCGCTATCAGCTCTCGTGTGACTCTGTAGTGTGACGTTAATATGACTCTCATTCATTAAAATAAACTGTAATAAGAACTATCAACTTGATAACAATAAATAAGCTAAACAGAAGTACAGAAAAAAATAAATGTTGTTGCTAAATATATTTGTGAAGTCATGACTAAATCCAAATCGAGATTTCCTGTGTATGAATTTAAACTTGCTTTAGCTATAATAAATATAACTTCACAGTTCATGACTTTCTTTTTTCTCTTTGAGAAATAAGCGAGGTGTTGTAGGGAGAAGTGGAATTGGAAAGATTACTATATTATCAAAAATTAAATAAAATAATAAAAATAAGAGCAAAATCCTCTTAAAATAAACATGAAATACCTGAGGTGTTGGGGTTGAGAAACTAGAGAAGGACATATCTGATCACACAGATGTTCTCTGTCATTTGCCCATTATTTTGTAATTACGAGGTCCGTTGCCAATACCCCTTGTATAACACAGGAATGTGGCCATGGCAGCCTAGTGATTCTGGTGACGAGCTCGTGGCGGGCATGTCCTGAGTTGAAGCCCAGTGCCACTGAAGACCCGCTGTATAGAGGGGACGATGTCCTTTAAATTTATCTAGTTTCAATGTCCTTCCTTTGGTGTAGTGTGCTAGTTCTGGAGAGTGAGGTGCCAGTTTAGGTGTCTTCCATGTTAATTGACACTATGGTTCTAAATTACATAGTCCGTAGCCAATAGCCCTCGTATTGCTGTATAGTGCGACGGTAATATAACTTTCACTCATGACACTGGAATAATATTAATTTAGATCAAATTAAAACTTAACTCAGTAGCGGGACAGCCCATGAGGGCCAAGACCTCTGTGCCCAATTCAGTAAACGCGATCTTGAGCCTTGAGGTGTATGAGCAGATGTTCCAGTCAGGTGGTCAGTCTAATATGAAACCCCCAGTGTTAAGTTCCCAAGAGCTTGGTACTCATTTATCGACCCACTGAAGAGATGAAAGACTGAGTCAACCTTGCCCAGCCCAGGGTTCGAATCTCGGACCTGTGGTGTAGAAGCGAAATGCGCTAACCACTTAGCCAACGGGATTATAGAAATTCAGGTCCTATCCTTTTTATATCAAGAGGTGAATGCTATAAAATGTTTTTAAATGCAATCGAAAGCTTAATGCTAGGGCAGCGTTTCTCAAACTGTGTGGTGCGCCCCCTAGGGGGCGTGATAACCCTACAAGGGGGCGCGAGTATATCGAAAAGTCAAAAACAAAGGATTTACAAAATTACAAATTTACTGAAAGGAAGCAAAACAAAATATACATTCGGACATAATAAAAACAAAATACACATTTACACTAATATAATATGCTTATAAATGTATCAGTACTGCACAATGTATTTGATAACTAATCTCACAATACCAAGTGAGCAAGTTTAATAATTGTGATTCACGTAGGCTTGTCATATACAAAATTTAATACTTATCTTGATAATTTGTAAGGTTTATGATTTAAAAATCGTATTGTAGCTTTAACGTCATAGTGCATTATTATTGCATTGAATACATTGTTATTGTGTGAAGGGGGGGTATGAAAATTAAGATTGAAAATTGGGTCGCAAACACTTAAAGTTTGTGAACCGCTGTGCTAGGGCATTGGGGCCAATAACTTAAAATCGGTATATAGTAATATAACTTCATAAAATATTCAGCAAATCAGAACAATCACTACACAACTTATACATAGTATGTTAATATATTTATTGCTAAGGACAACCTATTTCTGTATTGATACAATAAAATTCTAGACTATTAGTATAGAAACTCTCAAAATTGTAATGAATTTTCAATAAGATTTTGATACCGCTCTTAAAAGATACAGGTACAGGTGCTCCAAGATATGCTAACTTAGGGCTTTGTTATTGAAACTATTATGGTTATTCAAATATGCTTCAGAGAATGCGAAAGAGATATATAACCTTATCGTTGATCACGGAATTCCCATTTCAGATGCTTCCGATCTAGTTTAAATGATCTGTCACACAAGCGTATCATTGAAATCGATTTATCCAGTGGGTTAATTACACGTCCCAGAGACTCTTTGGAGCAGAACGCTGTTGGTCAGAAATGTCAAGTAATTATATGAAACATTTTGCGGTTGGAGATTAAATCGAAAATTTTATGTTAGCTATTTTTTTCCTTTAAATTAAGAAATAATTATGAAAATTAAGATAAAAGCTTGACTTTTCTTATAAATGATAAATGTATATTAATAAAAACGTATTAAAGTAATGCATATGCATATTAATAATAATGCGAGTTAAAATAATACATTTGTATATTAATAACGCGTTTAATTTAACACGTTTCTCTTTTTAAAATTGTATATTTAATTGTAAAAAAATTTTTTTTTTGTAAAATAATAAAATTTTATGTTCGAAATCTGATAATTTTGATTAAATGTTAAATTATTTTATTACTTTAAATTTATTTTATTTTATTTATTTAATTTAAACGTCATGTTGCTTAAGATTTGATCTAGGTAGACCTGTTTGGGGGAATTTTAGTTGAATTTCGTAAGAATTTTGGTCAATTTTAAGTGGTCACGATAGCCTAGGGGTCAAGATCACGAACTTGTGGCTGGCATGTCATGAATTTGAAACTAGTACCGCTGAGGAGGATTGATGCATGTTAAATCTGTCGTCACTTGACCATGGCTCAAAATTTAGAGGTCCGTCGCCAATAGCCTTCGTGTAGCTTTATAGTACTACGTTCATATAACTCACTTACTCACTTGGCAGTTGGGTTTCGCATATATATATATATATATAATATATATATGTCTTGGAGAATTTTTCTCAATGTTGGGACTCAATATGGTATCATAATCTGTGTTTTAAAAAATATGTTTTGACATTGCTCAATGACTTAAAAAGTCTCTTCGTAGTTCATCGAATTTTTGAAAATGATTAGAGCTCAGAAAAGTACGAGACAGGTACTTAACAACTCCTTACAGTCAACATGAGCTTAATACTGTAATACTGCTATTACAAACATACAAATAAATATTGCTATTTTAATTTTATTCATCTTCATATTATGGTACAGCTTACAACTTAAAGTTTTTTTGAGGATGTATATTTTACCGTAGATGCGTGTAATGACTTTCGCCCAAACCTATTATGTCTTCAATATGGTTTATACCTCTTTTAGAGTTATAATATTTATAAGTTAATTGCACCATCTTTTTATTAGAATGTAAATTATAATCTGAAGATAGTGAATCGGGCATCCACATTTCATTAAAAATGAATTTAGAGCTATATGATATATTTCGAAACAGAACTTTTAAATGTTTTTTCATTTTTAAATTACTGCATTAAAATAACCATTTAAAAAAGAAATTGAAAATAGAAAAATATCATGCAAAAGTGGGAGAAACATGCAATGGCAGACTCTTAGAGCACAAATAAACATTGTAAGATATTATTATTATTATTGATATATATGCCATTTTAATTTTTATCAGTGTATAAAAGGGATTAAATTTGGTACTGTTAAATCCTTTTAGAATCATTTATAATATTTAGTAGCGGAAGGCCTCAGATTTATAACAAATTGAAACACAATTTATTTCGGGCATTTTTTTTTCATATCAAAAACAATTCTATATCTTCAAAATGAATTGGAATGTTGGCGAAAATATCAACATCAATTATATGCTCCTTTCTTTATTTCTACTTTCTGTACTTCATGCCATCTAGAATAAATTTCCCGAGATAACTGGAGGAATTGATGTTGCCTGGAATATTTCATTTCTTGTTTATCCGAGTTATAATATAGAAGAACACCCTGTCTTGTGGTAAATTATATATATATGATGATTATATAGGTTTTTATAGGTTTTCAAATCCATTTAATCAAGTTCTTTGCTCTGTAGGAGATTTAAGGTATCCGACTAATTTTCATGATATTTAGTCTCACTTACATTAGAATACCAGTATAAAATTATTTTAAGGACATTGAGATAAAAAAAAATTATTTAAATACAATATTTTTGCGAAAAATGAACTTAGAATAACCTTCTTTCAAAATGTTCTCCTTTTGTAAAAAATGCTTCTATAGTAATAATATTTTGTGTGTGTGTGCTTATATAAAATAAAGACTTCCCCAGTGAGTCTGAACTAGGATTTTTGAAAAATTCATATTTTCAGAGTTACCACCAATTAAAATAATTATCGGCGTTTTTTTCTTAAAATTTCTTTCATTTGTTGTAATAAAATAAGGATAAATCCACTTCTAAGTTATATATTTTAAAAATTCTAGTTCAGCTTCAGTACAGAGGTCTGAGCTACATACAAGCAAATTATTAGTATAATAGAAGCATTTTCCGTAAAAGGAGAATGTTTTGAAAATGGGTAATTCTATGTTCATTTTTTGCCAAAATATTGTACTTAAATAATTTTTTATTGTAATACTATTCTTAAAACAATTTTATATACGCTTTCTAATCTAAGTGATACTAAATATAATAAAATATTATCCTTTTATAAGCTTTTGCAAAATCACGGTTCCGAACGTAGTCGGATACCTTAAATATGTCTATACTTATATTTTATTTTATTATCTATATATATATATAATCTAAATTTTGCATATTGTGCGAAATTCCATTTTTATTGCTGTAAATATGATATTGAGATAATTGTGTGTTGAAATATCCCTGATCTTTAGGTTATAACAATTATCATTCACATAAACTTTCTTTTACGAAAGAGTTTCCTATTCTAGTGTGAATGGTGTTTCGTAAATGTGTGAACTAATATAGGGCGTGATTCGGTACTCGAGTGGTCAGAGTCCCGAACTTGAGGCTGGCGCTGTCAAGTCACGGGTTCGAATCTGAGTGCCACTGAAGACCAACCGTGTGAGTGAGTGAATATTAACGTCGCACTATTCAACTGCCCAAGGGCTTTTGGCGACGGACCTCACAAATTTGAACCATTGTTAGGTGAGGAGGGTGACACCTAGGCTGGCATGCCCTCTCCTTATTTCCCCACCGCACCAACCGAAGTAAGTTTAAGCCTCGACATATTTAACACCAGCCCCTCTGTACGGTGGGTCTTCAACGATACTACACTCGAACTCATGACACACCGACCACGAGTCTATCACCTTGACCGCATGACTACAGCAGCAACAGATTGACCGTGTAAAGGGGCTATACACTTAAATCTATTGAGGCTTAAAGTCCTCTCGTTAGCGGTTTGTGAAAGTTAGGTGTCGTTCTCATTACTTGACAGTAATTCCATGTTGTGAGGTTTATCGCCAGTACCTCTCGTGCTGCTTTTCATTACGACTTAAATCAAATAAAATAAAACAAGTATAATTTAGTATTGTGTGTGTTTCTAATATCAATTTTAATTAGGGTGGAACTAAGCCAAATTGTACAGCCAACTGTATGGTGCTCAAAGATATGGCTAACAAAAATAAACTACCCCCTTTGCCCGATAATTTCATGGGCCTCGATCTCCCCAAAAATCTGGGGCTTGCCAACCAATATTTTTTTAAAAAAATTGTTGGAATAATACAACCTGTCTATAGAAATCTAATTTGAAATTTTAACATAAACGCTTAGATAAGTGTTTTTAAAGAAAATAAATTAATCATTAAAATTTTTAGTTTTATTTTATAAGTTCTTTAGCCAAGCTTTTTTTAAAAAAAATTCAACAATAAGCATTATTTGCATTTTAGCAGATACTGAATATTCCATTAATCAATCTATTGTGATAGGTTTTTATCGGCGGATTGGGAAAAGTATTTTCTTCCAGATTTCTCTCTCTCTCTTCTTTTTTTCATTAAAACAACACACTTAAACTTTTTCACTTATTCTTCTCTTCCTCAAAAAAGGGCTTAAACAAGATTACAATGTTACCTATTTTTAAAAAATAATTTTTTGGGTTAACCCCTGAAAAAATTTTAAATATTTAAGGTTTTTAAAAAAACTTTTATACGAGGATGATAAAAAAAAAAGGTTAAATCGAATAAAAAAAATATTTATTAACAATAAAAAAATACAAAAGAGAATTAAAAATATGTGCCTATCACATTTCCGTTTTAAATCTTTTTTAAGGCATTTATCAAAACCGACCCTTGTTTAACCCGTTTTTATAAATCAGGACCCGTCAGGGAATCTCGGCGGATGTTTTCGCAGCACTTCGTGGAATATCGCAGCACATCAGAAACGATATCTGCACGCTCCAAAACTCAGTCCCAGCACTGCATCCCCCAAGTTACCCCTCGATCATTTTTTCTTTCTTAATTCGTGCCTTGAAGAACTTGGCCGGCTGCTCCTTGCCATATTGGGGCTTTGAACATCCTGTCTGCCTGATTGAAAAAAGTATCACACCATTTTTGTTACATTCCCTTTTTCCCCTAAACTTCCTCGTTTTTAATGGGAAAGCCCAAAAGCGAAAATATTCTTTTCCAAAATTTAACTTCCAAACGGGCAATTTTTTACAAGCGTCTTGCCATTTCAATCGCCCTGAACAGTGTGGGAATTTTAACTACCTTCCCGCAAACCAGCTGTATGACAAGTAGCGCCATTTGTGTGTGTGTGTCTCCACTCTGAGGAAACAAAATTTCTCCACGCTATGCAGTTTTCAAACGCTGCGGCTTGTAACCTTTTTTTCTGATCATCCCTCGTATCTTAGGCAAGGAATCTCTTCATTCGAAATTTTTTTAATGAAAATTAAATATTTATTTGTATCGTAGCATTAAAGTTCCTTAGAATATAAAAATGTATTGATAATTTACATAGTAAAAGATGAATGAAGTTTCATGCAATATTTTTTTTTAACTTTTGATAAGATGGAATGCTTTATTGTCACTTCCTTTTTAGAAAATATGGCATGTTAGAATTTTTTAAAAAGCCACTTTGTAAGAATATACATTAATATATGACATCAGTCATCACAAGATCTCCGGGACAATTAGACCCAAAAACTTGAAATTCAGCAGATGTGTTTCTTTTGTTGAGTCGAGACCGCTAAGAAAGAACTTTGTGAAACTCGATTTCCAAGGGGGTTTAAGGATGTATAGGTAAAAACATTCCCGTTTCTTAACAATTAGACTAACATACTTGAAATTCGGCAGGTATGTTTATTTAGTTGAGTAGAAATCCACTGAGGCCCAGTAGTCGAGTGGTAACAACAATTAATTTTAAAAGAAGTGATGAAACAAATCTCTCTTTGATATGGCTGTAATAATAATATTATACAGGGTGTACCCGAATTCATGATACAAACTTTAAGGGTAGATACAGGGCAATATATATATATATATATATATATATATAGTAATATAAAATAACAGTGAAGAAGTACTAGAACCTACAGTGCTAAAGGCAGGAAGAAATTGGAATTCACCAGACATAACAAATGTAGATACAAAAAAGTCTTTGGACTAAACTGGAGACCTATTATGATTTCTAAAGCTGTCGCTGAATTAGGCCAGCGAAATAGGGTTAGCAATGCTTTACGGATCCTACCTTCCCCGTTCAGCAGAAACTTTCGACATAATAGGAAAAAAACACCTAGTTGAAAAGTTAAGCCTAATACAACTCGTGGAAGAAAAACCTGATAATATATTAAAATGAAGCTAAGAAGATAGAACAATAATGAATGTCACAAGGAGAGGAATAAAAAAAAAATAAATAAATAAAATTAAGAATTAAAAAAAAATAAAAAACTTACGTGTAAAATAATAACTGGAAATCGAAAATTCAACCTTCCATAATAAGTTCCCTACCCGAAATGACGTAAAAAAATTGGAAAGACTATATATATATATATAACAATCATTTATTGTACAGAAATGTATGAGCGCAAGTGACGCTGCGAAGTGCAAACAGGGGAAATAAAAGGAAAGAGAAATGGAATTATCGGTTGGTTGCATAATCAGTAAAGGGCAGTAGATGTCTAGCCGCCGTTCAACATGATGCATCTCAGAGCTACGAATGTATGATGTGCAGTTTCCTGATCAACGAATGCCGGATCGCAAAATTATTCAGCTATGTGTGCACTTACCGGAATGCTACCTTTGGGGTGCGATAGATTAAGTATACTGAACGAGTCCCTTGGCCACCCCGATCTCCCAATTCATCGAGCCTCCATTACTTTTTATGGGGATATCTAAAGAATCTTGTTTATGCGACTCCACCTGACTCAGTTGAGGATTTCGTTGCTGGAATATCCGAAGCCGCTGCACGTGAAATACCTGTTAATTTTGAAAGTATACGCCAATCACTCCAGCTTCACAGTCAAGCATGTATCGTTACTGGTGGACACAATGTTGAACAGTTATTGTAAACATTATACTTGTCAACGACGCTTTCAATAAACACTTTGTCTTTCCTTTCGTCTCTTATATTTTGTGTTTAGGCCTCACCGTTTCATTTGCACCCATACATTCCTATACAATAAATGATTGTAACAATGTTTCGTACCTACCCTTAAAGTTTGTACCATGAATTCGGGACCACCCTGTATAAGTTTATTCTTAGTAAAGTAACCTAATTCTAAATATTTATATATTTTTAAAAGTTAATAATCTTCAGACAAAGTATACTTCTTATGATATGCATACTTCTGAAGGAAGTTAGACAAATATTTAAAATACTTTCAATGCGAATGATTCAGAGGGAGCTAGGTAACAAAAAAAATGCCCGCAAAGTTATCCTCATTTTATTAAAGAGATGCCTTCATATATAAATCTGAAACAAAAAGATTAAAATGAAGTTACAGGGATAAATTATGGCCTAGTAATAAACGTGAAATATTTTATTCATGAAGTGGGATCGATTTGAAGTAATTAGTGAAACAAACACAGCTAAAGATCGCGGGTGTGGTTCTTGTGGAATTTCGTTAAAGCCTTTTGATGACGTTCTTTTCGTGTTTAAATGACAACCAGTAAAATACGCAAAAAGTGGAATATATAGAAAGGAGGCACGAAATTCTTTCATATATGCCGACTCAGAAACTGAAAAGTGGACAAAGAAGTGATATTTAGTCGGTTAAATATATCCATTTTAAGCGACGTGGCTGGTACTTAAAAGGAATTACATAGAAAATTGTACGTTTTGCTTCATGGTTTGTAAATTATGTTATGAAAGTTAGATGATAATGAAGTCATTGAACTGTTTCATGTTAAAGGACTGCAGACCATTAAAACTAATTTTTTAAATTGTTAGCTTAATTATCTGAAAATGGAATCAATATAGTAAATGATTATTATGTTTCACAATTTAAATATATTTTTTAAAAAAACTATAAACTGATTTTTTAAAAAAATTAAAATGTTTTAACCTATTTTAAAAATACTCCTTGCGCATTAGTTTTTAGGATACGTGCACATAATTTTTGTTTATATATATATACACACAAGCATATTTATCATAAATCGGTTGAATTATGGCATTTTTATATGGAATAAGATGATTTCATGAAGTCCTTGAAAAGGTTGATGATGTTTGGTATTTTTAAATCTTCATTTCATTGGCTTACGTAGAAAAAACACATATAAACATAACAACACACACAAAACAAGATTTTAACACGCGTGGTTTACATGACAGTCACGAAAAGCAGCTTTTTATATCCCGAAAACTCAGTGTATTTATACCAATGGACAAGCGGAAGCTATTAAAATCATGATTTCCGGTAAAGGTTCTGTTGATTGGTCCAGATACTTGGATGATGTTAGACTGCAGTTTTGCGAACGCTGAACTTTTAGTTTTGAAGAGATAACGTTATGGTATATGGTATATATTATTATATCCCGTAAGGCGAGTAAACTAGCAATTGATTAATTACGCGAAGTCCTGGAGAGTTCAGAACCATTATGGGTTAAAAAACCCATAAGAGAAAATAGGCGTAAATTATCACTCACTCACTCACACACTCCCTCACCACACACACACACAAGCATCTTTGTTCCAATGATTGATTGATTATTAACGTCGCACTGTTTAGCTACACGAGGGCTTTTGGCGACGGACCACGTAATTTGAACCATGGTCAAGTGACGTGGACGACACCCGAGCTGGCATCCCCTCTCCTAACTACCACACCACACCAACGGGAGGACGTTTCAGCTCTCGACAGATTTAACGTGCATCGCTGCCCTACATGGCGGGTCTTTAGTGGTACTGGGCTCGAACTCGTGACAAGGCAAGCCACGGTCCGATACCTATACCACTCGGCTACCGCGGCCACATCTTTGTTCCAAAGGTGCATCTTAATGTAATTCATTTAAATCAGGTACCTTTTACTAAATATGTATTAGATGCTCGAAATTATCTCACTGTCTTTCCATAGAACTTTAGAACAAGGAAATGTTAAAGCTCACAACAATTCGAAAGTAGAAAAATAAAGCAGTATGAAGAGACCTTTTGTATAAATGGATCTCGCAGAACACAATAACCAAGTGAGCGTAGTAAAAATAAATTAAAATTGAAATTAACAAAATAAGAAATCAATTTACTTTCCTTTTAAAGTGACATTTTGACTTCCGTAGTAGAAATCCTCCTTTGTTCAGTAAATTGGCTCCAACTTCCTACTTAGTATATTAAATGACGCTTCCGTTTTCTTAAGTAAATGAGAATAAAATGCAATGGAATTTTAAGTATGTAAGGAAGTATGTGTCTTTAAGATTCAAAAGGAATGTAGACGGTTTAAGCTGTGTGTGTGGTTTAATATAATTTATGTGTTTAGCTAACAATATAGAAATTAAACAGTTTGAGGACCTTGTATCACGAAATATGCCTTGTTTACTAAGGCCATGCTGTTACATTACACATATAATGGTAGATAATTTTCATACATAATAATTCTATCTAATCAAAATATTTTTACCCAACTTTTATCTATATTGTACTATTTAAACAATACATAAGTTGTTTAAATACATTCTTCTATATAACTGCCATTGTAAAACCCCTTTGATGAAGCAAAATTTAACAATTTCCCACAAACTTCAACTTGTCAAAGATACATCTTCTGTGTTTTCTACATATCTTAAGTATTTAAGACACATAAATACAATTCCGGCGTATTACGGTCATCTAAACTTTCAGGATGTATTTTTTAATATTTAGGCGTATTCGCCGTATAACGCGCACCCCCTTTTTGCTAAGGAACCTGAAATGTACGTGTGTAATGCTTTTATGTTTTAAAATAATTTATTCTAGGTTTTATATCACGCTTTTGAAAAATCTGATAAATTAGAAACCAGATTCGTCAGATCAGGCAAAATGCTTGTAGTTATGTTATAAGTAATGATTGTTGTTAATGACATATAAATGGGCTTTTTCACAGCTCGTAAAGACCATGTCAATGATGATTCGTTGAACAGTTCACACGATGATTTTTGTCGATTTCCCAGGATTGAAATCCGCGCTAATTCGATGGTCCTATTCTTTCATGGTCTATTTTTGGCCGCACCTATGTCGGATTTTTAATGTTTTACAACCTATATTTTCAATATATATTCGTAAAATGTTGCATACGAAAATCCATGTCTCAGAAATGTAGTGTCCCATCTCTCATGGATAGATTATAACGCCACATTCAAAGTCAATTAGGTCTTGATAACCTGTAGTGTTGTAGCAGAAACCGATACAGCTTTGCCACAAACATCTTTTGTCCTTTAGAGGGAATCTATGCTGACATTGCATTATAGTGATACGCTGCATACCTCCACTATATGCAACGCACACTTGTACCAACTTTTCTGACTCGTCAGTATATATATATATAAAAAGAATTTAAGACTTTTTAAATTCTTTTATTTTTAATTTCTAATATCCTTTCAAAAATCTTATGTCTGGTTTATCTTACAATTTCGATTTTTTTTCAGTTTTGTTGATTATTCATCATGTCTTTAATAGAAAGTTTTGACTATATATATATATACGTGTTCCTCCCACGTGTAGATAGGTTATAGGACTAATTTTCAATAGCGTCCTGTTTTTCTGTTATATCGAAAATTTTGTGCTGAATGGGGAAAAGGTGGATGCATAAAGCATTGCTTAACCCCATGTCACTGTTCTAAATCAGTGACAGCTTTAGAAATCATAATAGCTCTACATTTTAGTCCATTGACACTTTCGGTTTTTTTCAATTTTAATAGCTCAACAACTTAAATTCTTGTAATTTCTGTTTTTATCCAATCTTAGTAGGATATTCTTTTGCACCATTTATTTTATTCATGTTATATATATATATATATATATGGATTCATCTTTTACCTATACAAAACAAACTAAGCAATTACTGCCGGTTTTAATATTTTTATTTATTTATATATATATTTTGTTACTATGGATTGACCAGGATGATACAGAAAAAGTTTTGTCTTTCTAAACTTCTTTTCTAAGTCGAAGGAGGAGTCCTGGTATAAATTAATTGGTAGTAAATTCCATAATTTCATGCGGTGATTTTTGAAGGAAGCGAGATTTGAATCCCCGATTCACTAAGTAAGACACTTTGGAAGTTTCCTCGATCTCATTTATCTGCGAGGAAACCACCTTAAGGAAAAGAAAACCATTCCTCTATTTACAACGAACAGAAATTGATCGAAGTCGGACCATGCCATATTTCAAGTCATTTTTTTTCTCGCCTCGTCTCTACAAAAGGACCTTCTTCTTTCATTCCTTCACATCTATATGAAAAAAGAAGTTGCACAGGAAGGAACAGACTTAAGGGCCGGATGCCTATCTCAAAGAATCTGCATATTAAAGTAGATTCCAAGTTCCATTTTTTTTACTAGTTCTGACTGAAAAAGGATTTACTTGAACATGTTTTCTAATAAATTTCCCTTTAAATGCATTTTCTAGTCTATGTTTAACATATTTTTTTATGGAAAATTTTCATTCTGATTAACTTCTGTACTCTTATTTTTTATCTTTATCCGATCCAAACATTCTCAAAATACATATTAATTTATTGTTCTTTATAATGCCAAATATACCTTTATTTCACACATTTTCTATAATCTTTTTTGTATTTTTATTTACAGAATAATTTTAAGTATGTATATTGTACAATACAAATATATAATGCAAATATTTGAAATAATTAATATATAATAATACCAATATTTGGAATAATTAATATTCAACAATACAAATATTTGAAATAATTATTACATAATAATACAAATATTTGAAAATTTAACTCTTTTTTAAGTTATTTTTGCTTAAGATTTTTGAATTTATTATGAAATTATATGCATAACTTTATTTCCCCTTTTTATTTTAACATCCTTACATTTTTTTTTTGAATAATGCATTGATTTCAATTTTTTAATATGTTTATTAAAATTAATTCTTATATCTACTTAATATAAAGGTATGTAATTATTGTACTTATATAATTTTTAAATTCAAAATTCATAAATTCAGAGTCAGATACCACATTTAAAACTTATTTATCTCAAGTATTTTTCAAACTATGTAAAAATCTAATAATAGAATTTTTTTTTCATATTTAATAACAATCCTGAATGCTTGAATGTTTCAAATATTTTTTATGCTTATGCATAAAAGCTTCCTTAATTTAGAACAGTTATTTTTAGAAGTCATTAAGGATCACAAAATACAATTCACATTCATAATTTTATTAAAACTGAACATTTGGTCTTTTGTAGTTCCATTTCTTTAAATGTCAAAATGCAGTTCGATAATGTGTGTGTAAATATCATTCAGTTAAATTTATTTATTTCTTTTTTATCTTACTAGAAAAGATTCACTCATTAAAAACGCATGCTCTTTTCATTGATAATTATACACGAGAAAACGCAATAGAAAAGAAATTCAATTCTATGTTCCATTAACGTCAACATAATTAAATTTTATATATTTACGGTTCATTCTATTTTTTATATTTGTCTGTGTTAAACGAGTCGTAAAATAATTGCTTGAAACATTTATGCTTTAATCAAATGTTCATGTAAATTGAGTAATTAATTATGAACTATTATTTGTGTGCGACAATTGCAATACTATAAAGAATCATCAGAAATAAATGGAATTACTTCAAAGTATTACTAATGGTCTATTGAGTGAGTGAGTGAATATTAACGTCGCACTGTTCATCTACACGAGGGCTTTTGGGACGGACCACGTAATTTTGAGCCATGGTCAAGTGACGTGGACGACACCGGAGCTGGCACCCCCTCTCCTAACTACCACACCTCAACAACGGGAGGACGTTTCAGCTCTCGACGGATTTAACGTGCATCGCTGTCCAACACGGCGGGTCTTTAGTGGTACTGGGCTCGAACTCATGACATGCCTGCCATGATCCGATACCTTGACCACTGGGCTACCACAGCCCCTACTAATGGTCTAAATCAGTGGTTCTCAAAATGATCCCTACGGAACCCCAGGAGTCCCCGATATTATGCAGGGAGTTCGTGGAAAATTAAAATTGATTTAGAGGTCCTGAAAACAATGTCAGGGTGTCCGCACAAGGTTAAATATAAAATTAAAAAAAAATTGTGATCCATTTTTATTTTTATGGAAATTTAAATATATAACAGTAATTCACTTGGATATTCGCGACTGGGTGTTGAACCCTTTTGCGCGTGGACTAATTCAAATCCCAAACACAGATGAATCCATAATATAATACAGGAACATCTTATTGAAATATCCACAAATGAGGGACTTAAGCCAATGTGTGTGTTTGAACAAGGATGCCACAAATTCTGGTTACAAAAACAAATCTCAACTTTATATCCTGCATTATGGGTTATTGTACATATGTTATTGACTACTTTCCTGTCTTCCAATTTTATAGAACGTTGATTCAATGCTGTAAAAAACTGCATCACACAAAAAAAGAAGCCTACTGTAAAAACTAGTGCTCTGGGGATGGCGGTTGCTACTTACAAACATTGAGACTGACGTGAAACTCTCATAACATCTCATCAAGTTCATCCAAACCATTAATTCTTTTCTTATTTTATTTTAAACAAAAATTAGGATTTCAATAAATAATTCTTCAACAAAATGCTTTTTTTTTAAATTTGTAATTTTTGTACTATACATGTATGGAGTTTTTTCACTGGGAGGTCATTGGGAAAGTTTTGACTTTAAAAAGGGGTCCATGGGCGAGTTTTGACTACAAAAAGGGGTCTGTGGGTAAGTTTTGACTATGAAAAGAGGTCCGTGGGCAAGTTTTTATAAAAAGGGCTCCATGAGTTAAAAAAGTTTGGGAACCAATGGTCTATGTAAACCAAATTTACAGAGTAATATAACAAAAACAATCATCAACATTCTGTGTAGCTTCCACTCACAGCGGCGAGATCCTGTGCATGTTGTAGCATCAACTCTTTAAGGTTCTTAATTCCTGCTGATGAATGACATTTCAAATAGCCAATATCTGATGATAACTTTCAGTTGTACCCTCTTCGGCGAGCAGAACGTGTGAGTTGCCAAGCAATATAATTTCAGATATACTCAATGAGTGACATATTTGGGGAACGTGAAGACCAATGAAGTTACAGAATCAATCGTGAAATGAAGAAGGCTATAGAGACACCATTGTATATCGCAAGCAAGTAACATGTGTAAAGATCTTTCTGAAATGCAGCTTCGGGAATAATTTAGAGGAATGGTAGGGCTTTATAATTTCCCTGGTACAGCACCTATGGTTCAGGATCCTCTCACTTTATAGTGGGCGAGATCACCCACGATATTTAATAGTACCTCTGACCATAATATCGGGTGTTCATCAAGTATGACGCTGGGTAGGACACTAAGAGAAAAGTATCACTTCTGTGGTGTCTGACGAGTACGCGTCCATCGCTTTAGTTTAAATTGTAACAGGGCTTATCTGAGAATACGACTTGTTGTCAGTAAGTTTGTCAGTCACCGGGGTCAATGGTCTACATCAAAGAGAGTACTGAGAAGAATCTGAATGACATGTCTACACACCTGTAGGCATGCTCCAATGTTGTACAAATGCAAGAGACGAATTGTATCTCAGTGCAGTATATAGCTCTGCCCCTGTACCTTAGGAATGAGGACTGTCTCCCTGTGGATATGTCATTTTATGTGACTCAGTGCCAGGGTTACAGCTCGATAGGTTCTCTGTTATCCATCTCTTCCGCACATGTATCACTGTTTGACATTACGCCGCTTGCAACTGGCGAATTCACGATACGAAAGTTCATCCTCAAAAACCATGAAGATGCGACCCCACTCTATTTCTTTTAGCTGCCTGTACCTCTACGGTTTTGGCGAAACTTGTTGATTCTTTATAAATTATTTATGGCAGCCAGATGACAATACAGACATTTAAACGCACCTTTATAGTGCTTTTTATACACGACTCATTTGAAAATTTAAAGAATGTTTCACAACCCACACATGTGGTGTTCTTTTTGCAATTCTAATCATTTTCTTATTTTAACCTGCCTTGTGTATTCTTCAAATTTCATTTAATTTGCGTGATTCCTTCATGTTATGGCCATTTTCACAAACTGTAGTGTATAACAGCTAAATTTAATAGTCCTTCACAAATCCATTTTGAAAGAAAAATGTATTGATTCCATCCTCTTTTCCGACGAATGGTATAAATATTTTTGTGTATGAATTTATTCAGATTATGCTGAAAAGAAACATGTCTTACATGTCACGTAAGACAAATAGTTACTTTTAGCGGAGAAAATCTGTTCCCTATGCATTTTCCATTTATTTTTAAGCATATGATTTATTGAAGATTTCAAACAGGGGCAACTAGTTCGAGTTTAAAGCGAGACTCTCCAGAATTGATTGACACGTTTTTGTTGCAAAAGTATTTCTTATTTTCTGTGAGCGCATACTTATGAATTCGTACGAAAGAAAATTTCTGCAGACAAACATCATATTTGTTACACATGCTTCAGTGGAAAATATTTCAAAAGCTGTCGCTTTGAAGTGTGGAAATGCTTCAGACACATAGATATCAAACTTTATAAAACCGAGGAGACGTATGTGAAGAAAAGTATGACAGTCTTGAAGTTCTCAAACTTTGAATAGTGTTTTTATGCTGATATTCTTGTTTAAAAAATATTTTTCGTTTCAGAACGTGTTTGTTTTTATTATTTTATAGAATAGGAGAAATAGACTAAGTTATTTGTATGTCTTTATTTAAATTCTGACTCATTTAATCCTTAGCGCATCAATTACTACATAATAAGTCATAAAAAAAAACTTCTACAAATATTTAGAAATCTTCCCTTTACTATTTTTTGATGCAATAAATTATTTCACTAATGTGAAAGAATATATAATTTATTTCAGAAACTAAATTTTATTCGTATTGCTGTAATATTTTTGTGCATCCAATTGTAATTACAGTTGTAGGTCAATGGACAAATTATTATCTGGTTTAAAAGCTAAATCAAGTTTCTATTCAATTTCACATAATTGCAATTTTAATCAATTCAAAGTGTAGTTACACAGCCTTATACAACACATTTTTTATTTCGCATGTGTCAATACGAATAATTTTTCAGCCAAATTTCATGTAGCAAAAATTAATTTAATCATTTAAACTTATAGTTGTGGAAGAATTTTCAGAGCTGCCTTTTTTAGAGAGGTAATAGGAGTTTTTCATAAAAATTTCAGATAACTACTGTGATTTTTATAATCAGTTATATCTGTCTGAAATTTCGTATGTAATATCATGTTTGAAAGCATAGGAAGATTTAAGCTAACAGGTGTCATATGCTACTCACAAAGAAAATTTTGTTTATTATTAATGCGATAGGGCAGTATTAACTAAAAAGGTGAGTTTTAAGGCACTAACATTTATTGCGACTGCTTTGAGCAATTTTTTTATGCAAGAGATTGCATAAGTGAGGCTTTGTGGTGGGGGTGGAGATCGCAGCGCCTACATTTATTATGATTTTTAGTTCATCGAACTTTTACTATTGCAAAGTAAATGAAATAATTTTAAATGAAAAACAACCAAGTTTACGTTTGGATAAATAATAAGCAGTAAATTGTATGTGACAAAAATAAGCAAAATAAAGCAACAACAATTTTTGTTCGGTTTGTGGATGGTAAAAACAAAGCTTTTTTTCTGCAAATAATAATGCTTTATTATTGATGTTACCACCTTAACTTTATAATAGGTATGGTACTATTTTCAAGACTATTGAGTCTACCGTATGAATCCCAAGTAAAGTGTTAATATGTTTGTGGTGTAATATTTAAATTCCAAGAAGAAGAATTCGATCAAAGAATGAACAATGTGTCCCAGAAACCTTAACTTAGAATTAATATGGAGCTTTTGTTAAAAGCCGTTTGAATTATTTAAATGTTATGTTAGAAAAATGAATGTAGGAAAACTTACACAATGTGTGTGCGCTTATTGAATCAGCATAACTATAATTTACTTCTCATTATATTTAATATTTTCACCAACTTAAGGGCTTAAAAATTACAGAAGAAGCGTATTCACTAAATTATTTCAATTTAAATTCCTTTTGTGGTAACTTTGTGATGGATGGTCTGTCCCATCCATCAGTGTACGAGAGTTTGAAGGAAGATTAGCCATAGTCAAGACAAATACAATTTATTAACAAATCTCAACAACCCAAGTTAGGAAATGCACCTTTAGATAAATGTGGGAGCAAAAGTGAGGAAGACGATATATTAATATTTAATTATAAATTTAATCACTTGCTCTTGGAACTTCTTAGTCATACACATTCCAAATAATCGAAGATATGTTCTAAGTTAATCTTCTTCAAGACGTCACTAATCCAATTTAAATATCTAATTGACAAATCGTCAATCTTAAATACTAAGCAGATAATCTACGGATCACTTTCGACTAGCTTTCTACTACTTTACGTTAATCACTAAGTTCTATCAATTAGCTCCTAACATCTCTCTCCTTCGAAGCTGAAAGTTAATGTTGAAATATAAGCATTGATTTGCATAAGTCATGTCTTCTTTGGGAGAAATTTTCAATAGAATAATATTTAAAGAAACAGTTTTTCTCGAAGAGGATTAGTAGGAGGTACGCGAATAGACCTGTGGCGGAGGCATCTATATAAGCTAGTAACAGCCTCCGTACTGTGGGGATCATCTTATTATAGTGGTTAAGTTACTCGGTTACGTATCAGAAAGTACCAGGTTATAACCTTCATTGGTGACCCTGACTAAATTTTGAAATAACGTGACCTTCACGAAGTAGACTTGCGCCCTCTATCCACCACAAGAGCATCCAAAAGCCGTCAAATCCAAATAACGCAGCACAGCAAAGCCGTCAAATCCATATGACGCAACCTTAATCCATCAAACACAAAAATGACGTAACACTCAAACTTTCAAACACAAATGACGCAACAACAACTCACACAGTCGTCAAAACTATGGTATCATTCGTTTGCTTATTCGCCGACTCACTGGCAGGGGAGTGTGTGGCGGTGGTGTGTGTCTATATAAGCCAATAACAGCCTCCTTACTATGGTGATCATCTTAATATAGTGGTTAAGTTACTCGATTACGGATCAGAAGGTACCAGGTTCTAACCTTCAGACTCATTACAACTTTAATTGAAACAAAATAGTGATCGTTACGATAATCCCAATATAATTAATCCTACGTATTGCTAATTGTAATTATAAATTAAAAATAAAGGTTATTTAAATAGCATAATACAGTTAAAAAACCCTGTACGAGTTATAAATTTTTTAATAATTATTAAATTATGCATATATATTAAAATATTAACACACAATGCACATACAAATACAATAGCAATTACTTTACTGTCCATTTATACGCACATTATATGTGAATAATGTTTCCAATTTCTCCTAAAAAATATTTTCTGTTTTCTAGGAAAAAAGGACTGCCATACAATGTATACATTTCTAATCATCGAGAATAAAACATTTTCTTTTTTCATCCATCTAATCACGCTAAATTAAGCATATTTCTTTTACTTGTGTAATTAACGCGTTCCAATTACATTAAAGGATGTCCGAAATGAAAAGTAAATTAGTTTTAATCGCATAATGTCAACTTTTTTTCCTTCGCCACACAAAGGCTTTATTTCGGAAAAAACTCAACAAACAGGTCCCACTGGGATAATCCATTCGTTAAGGACACCTTGGATTATTCTTCGTTTTTTCTTCGTCTCTGAGGTTTCTTATTACTTTATTAGTGTGTGACAGTAATGTATTTTTTTCTTTCTTCGGTTTCCCGCAAATTAATACAAGGTCGTTTTTGTCTCAATAGCTTGTATTTCGTTTCCGCTCTGCCCGTAATATATATATATATAGGGGTGGGTTCTTAAATTTCTTTTCCACAAAAAATATATGAATGAAGATAACTATTTTCTATTTTATTCGTAATATTCCATCAGTAGAAGTTTTATTGTTGCATAATAGGTATCGTAGTAAATAGATAATATTAGAATGAATGTAACCTTATAAGAAGTGTGCGATTTTGCTTGACGGAATTTTTGAATGAAAAAAGATATATGATATTACTATAGTTATGGTATTTATTTTCTAGAACATTTCATGCAATACTTAAATTTGCAGTGTAATTTGAAGGTTAAAATTTTTAATATTAATTATAACTTCTTAAATTAATATTTATTATTAATTTATAAGTTGGAAAAAATATTTAGTGTTGATTTTTATATAAGAAGCTTATAGAGGCCTTAAAACTCGAACCGAATTGTATATATTAATAATATAAAGTAAAATAATTTTTTGAGCTTTTAAAAGGCCTTATTACAAGACACACACTCATGATTCAAATAAATTAAATGATTTAAATATAGAGTTAATCCAAATTGGATTGTATTTATTTAAGGTTGGACTGGAAAACTAAGGATAATACAAATGAGAGAGAAATAAAAACTAATATTCTACATAGATAAATGAGAAAGAACAACTTATTGTAACTCATATCATGTAATTATTTACATGTTTTATTATGATAGAAAAGAAAAGGATTGCTTAACCTTTATAAATACAATGAAGCTTATGTAACTGTTTACATATATGAGTATAAAAGAAGAAAAAGATTTTTTTTTATCTAGCCTTTATAATTGTAAATAATTGTAAACATCGTAATATAAACAATTACCTTGATGCACTTCCTAAATCAAACTAAGTCAAAGATCTCTCAATTATTTCTATAAAAGAACAAATTATGCTTTTCTTTTCTCAAGTTCACATCTTAGTTTATTTTTGTATTGTTTCTGAATACAATCTATAGATATTGTATGTTTAAATGAATTTCAATTTGAAAGCAATATAATGTAATGCAATAGAGCTGTTATCCCTTATTTTGTTAAAGTACTTTTGAATTTAAAGTGAGAAAATTTAGAACAATTTTTATTTCTATTTAACTAAAACATACTACATTTATACGATACATTCATGTTCATTGTTCATTCTCAATTTAAGTACTTTTTCGCAAAAAAATTTTTTTTCCAAAAAGTATTCTTAGAAAAGGTTATACGAATTATAAAACTTAATATTTTAAAATAAGATCGAATTAGAGTAAAATTGATATCAAACTATGGGATTTAAATTTTAATCTTGGCCGTTCAATTCTAAGTAATAATTATTTCGAAATCAAAGACACTTAAAAAATTAAGTCAAACTTAGTTTTCACAAATGAACAAAAGCAAAACGAAATTGAAAAAAAAAATAATGCTGTTTTTCAATCTTTAAGTAATGGAAACTTTTAAAACTTTTTCTTCCAAAATTCTTTGAAAAATTCCCAGCCCTGCTTATTTTTTCTGGGTTATGCTCTTTAATGTTAGTTTTGAAAACATTTCAAACAAGTTTTTTGATTTACGATGCAGTTTACCAGCAAAATGTTCCATGAACCTTAAAGAGAATCATTGTTTACGAAGGCTTACGATACAGGTTCGCTGTGCTTTAAATTTTCTAATATACACCTTATTCATCCACGCGAAATAATTCCTTTTTTTTCAACATAAAGCTCATGTTTTCCCTGTATATACATATTTTATCCAAATTCATATGCCTTTTTGAGCAATATACCAGTGTTGCATTATTTGTGGAAATGTGATTTCATTTTTGGCTTAAAATTCATGTTCGAATAAAAGTTTTACTTGAAACATTCTAGAACATTTGTTTAGTAACAGAATATAACATTTCGTATGGTTTTAGTTGACTCATGGGAAACATTTGTGATTATTAAATGACCATACAAAATTGTAGGCAGTAAAGCACAGTGAAATAAGAAGGATACTGTGTAAAACTATTGTAAGCAATTATACTGTAAAATTACTGCAAAATAATTATACTGTAAAATTACTGCAAAATAATTATACTGTAAAATTACTGCAAAATAATTATACTGTAAAATAGCTGTAAGCAATTATACTGTAAAATTATTGTACACAATTATACTGTAAATTTACTGTAAACAATTATATTGTAAAATTACTGTAAGAAATTTTATGGAAGCGAGGATGTGTTTGAGTAAAGGCTAATAATATTCATCCGCAACATTATTTACCGCGACATTATTTTTTAAAATATGGAGTCAAACATTTTTCCATAATTCAAGAGTTGACGTAATCCCTTTTATGTTTTTAATTTTCTTCAAAAAATTCACTCCAAATTATATATCAGATATTTCAACAAACTATAAATTGTCATGAGTGTAATGCAAATACAATCCAAAGAACAATTGCAATGTACTGTAAAAATCCGTAACTTTAATATTCGATCGCAAACAGTTTTATAAATTGATTGATTCTTATTTCAGTGTAAGTCTTACTTGAAAGGTAAGTAAAGTTCATGAGAGAGAGAAAGATAAATAATTATGTAGTTTAAATACGATTTTTCAACACATTTCTTGTTTTTATATTAGTTTTTATGCAAACGTATTCCAGGATTTGTTTCAAATCAAGTCAGATTTAAAGATGATTATGCGATATTTTATTATTTAAGATTGCTCACGAAATTCAGCAACTTGTTTTTTTGCTAACGAGTATTATCAATTGATATTTTACCTGTAAATTTTATCAGAATAGTTGTCATGAATGAATTTTTTATTGGTTGATTGGATCTTTTTTGAATTAATTCTTCTAATAAAATATTTGATTATTAAAATTTTCTATTTTCTTTAAAAATTTAATTCATATAACATTATGAACATTCATGGAAAAACATGTAAACTGCTTGGTTGTCAATCACTTTTTCTTAGATTTTTGCATGTATATATTACTTGTAAAAATAAATGTCACATATGAATTGTATACATATTCTCTGGTTAAATTTCAAATGTATGTATGTATACTTCTTCATTTAATATAGTTTCATTTTCTTCACTACAATATACCATAAATTCTTAGTAAAAATATGCAACCATATCTAAAGCTAGTCGAAACTAAGTAATAAACGTGTTACTTTCTTGGAAAGTATATTTCCAAGAATTGGTACACATGCTCCTTTCACAAACCAGTAACCATTATACAAAATAAATAATCCTTTGAAGCCATTGACGCCATTGAAATCAGCTAATTAATCTTATATGAGTTATTGCATTTGCTTGTAAATCATGCCTGAAGCAGGTTTCCAATGTTAATTTGCATGTTTATCAGCTAGGGAACAGTTAATTTCTTTTTTCATAATTTGCTGCAAATTCTCGTTAAGATCTAAGATTCCATATCAAAGATAAAAATAAGAAAAATTGATACTTTCTACAAAGATATTTTTAAGGAGAATTAATATTCTCTTCACACAGAAAGACAAGATCAAACAAAATCAAAGTAAACACCCTTTGGAAACATCAAAAGCCCTTAAAAAATCACTTATTAATTTAAACAATTATTTTAAGAGAGAAAAATCTATTTTAAATGTCCCTTCATGGGGGAAAACAGTTTTCGAATGTAAATATTACTTGTTTGAATGACGCAACTGATTTTTTTTTAGTTTCTTCGAATTGTTTTGCAAATAAGGCTAAAATTCTTGAACCAAAACTGAATGAGGATAGAAATGATTAAAATAAATAATTATTTTTCTGAGTTGAGATTCTCGGGAAAATGATCATACGGACAAATACTTTATACAAAATTGAAACACCATTAAAGACAGGGAAAATATTAAAAATTGAATCATCAATTCGAAAATTTATAGTTAGATACTAATTTTCCGCTTTACTTAGTTCACATAAACACGCATCAAATTTCAATATTTGTTTTCTTATATGATGAACAAATTAAAGGTCAGGTCTATATATATACTGCTATCTCCTCCCCCCAAAATCTGACTATCGTACTCGAGAGTTTGGAATTCGAACTCGAACTTATAATAGGAGCAGTAGCCCTGACGCAAAATACCAGAAGTAACTACAGACATAAATAATCTAGATAATTATTTCATTAAACTAATTTCCCCTTAAGCATTGCGAGGAAGAGAGATCAACTAATACTTAAATAATCAAAAAATTAACTAATTGAAATACTTGTATTCACTCAGAACTGTAACTCCCACAAAATAACAAAATCTTTCATATCTCTATGTTGAGGATTCGGATCCGACGTTCAAAGAAACTTATCCTAGAGCATTCTACACTAGATACCGCTATCAACGCCAATATGAGCCAAAGCTTAGATTACGAAGTACTAAATAATTGATGAATCTAATTCTCAAAGTGAAATCATCGCTTTCGCTAATTTCTCTCATCTTTTCTACACTCATACCTCTCTCTCTCATCCACTTTTGTATTTTTGAACCAATGAGCCAAATCTCTTTCCACTGTAAGGAGGTAACACAATTAAACTATAAAGAATTAAAACTTAAAAAAAAAAAACATTACCCTATGTTAATGTAAAAGGGAACTTAGAGATAGCCTACTACGAAACAAGAAATAAATAGCAAGCCGTTTGTAAATATATACTTTTGAAACCAAAGAAAAATATAAGAGATTGAAAGTATACACAAGCAATATTTTTAAAGAAGTATTTCCTTTTTAAAAGTATCAATACACATACAACTGAGTAAAAGAAAATAAAAGCAAATTGCCTTTTTAATCATGACAAATCCGTTGAAAATCATTTAATCAATTTAAAGAGCTCTCTCTTATTAAGAACATTTATCTCCATTTATATGCTTGCGCATGAATAGATATGATTTCACGCTACGTTTGTATGTAATTTAAATAACGTATTCTGTAAGTTATTTAAAAAGTCTCTTATAACATTTCTGAAAGAAAAAAGAAGGAATGACTAAACATGAGAATTTTAAGAGAACTCTATTAACACTCAGCGATGTGTGTGTGTTTGGCTCATACAAATAATTTCTTTAAAATGACAAAGCCGTTCAAAATCAGTTCTTTTATAATGATAGCACTAATTGAATATTTGAGCTAAGCATCTTGATAACGAACACATACATTGGTTATGTTTCAAACTATTTTTCGATGGATATTAGTTTATTCTGTTCAGTAATATTATGCTTTAACCATACAGAATTTACTTTTATCGTGCCTGAGGAAGTAAAAGGATGATATTGTTTTTCAAATGACGCGTCAAAACCTATACAAATTTGCGTTACCTTTAAAGCTAAAAGAACTTATATAGAATCCCGATATTCTGTCACCCGTTTTTCGATTAATTAAATTTAGACATTGGCTTGTACTCGATATTTACCTCATATAAAAAACAAAGTGAATTAAAAATCTTCATCGTTCAAAGAAGAAGTTTGTAGAGCCCCTCTGGCACATTTTAATGCTTAAAGCAAACATGGTTTTGAAATTCTTAACGTAAAATTTAGAAATTGTTCTTAAAGATTCAGGCTACATTAGGAAACAATTTAATTTTAACAAAAGGCTTGAACAATCAATATATTTCAACAAATGCATTTAAAAAAAGGTAAATTTTTATTAAATAAGAGGCAAGTTATGAAATGAAATTTATCATTGAAATTCAGTGTCTTATTAGGAAAAGGATAAAAAAATACAATATATATATATAAAATTCCCTTTAGCATCGTTTTAATTAACTCTTTTTAATAATTTTTAAATAAACATTCAATTCTTAGATTCAAAACTAACGTCCTAATCTTAATCGTAATTAACTATTACTATTACATCAGAAATCCCTTTCCCGCCCATTTTAACCAATCAGAGCGCTTATTACAAAATAGTCACGCGGTCTTCACTGCCGGGTATAAAAAGCGAAAAAGTTGTGTGATCACTCTCTTTGTCTTTGTGTTCGTCATGTAAAATGTCGCTGCTGCTTGTCGCTTCTGTTATATGTGTCTGTTTTCATGTTCTTACCAAATAGGTGTGAAATATAAAGGTGATTGACCATCTACGTTATGTGTGTGTAAATAAACAAGATGAAAATTAATTGTGAAAATGTTTTCACTATATAAACTTGATATATGCCAATAAATAATCCAAACAAACCAACACCGGCCAATGATACTACATATATATAGAGAGAGATAGATAGATAGATAGATAGATATAAACCAGAGTAAAAAAATATTGATGAAGGCGTATTTTCTAGAATGAAAAATAAATCCAAGTTCATATATATACACACGAAATGAGGACACTGTATTGTATTTAAGATATTCGAACACGTTGAAAATGACCAATTTCAGTCAAGGCACATATTTTTGTTTTTTATTTTATAGAACAGTTATATTTTGGCTTTACAATAAATACTTTGTTTCATTTCTACACTACCTAGGAGCCCAATTACAATCAATTTTATAAAGTTAGAAAAATCGGAAGTGGGTGTTTGATCTACCAGAAGTGGGCATTTAAATTGCTCAAAATCTATCGTGGCGAGTCTGATAACTCAAAATGTTACAAATGTATTTCTATAAAATTTTTTGAACCTGATATTTGTATTATTTTCTAGAGAATGTACTAAAATATTTCTTATTGTATGAAAGTATCTCTTTGAGTTATATCTTGTTATTTAAGTATGGTCTCATAAAGAATGTCGCGTTTCTTACAATGTGTACTCAATTGCTTCTAAAATTTTCAAATTTTAATAAAATCTTAAAATTTTAGTACATTGTTTAAATAAATGCATCTAATCTGCTTTAGTAATACTTTTACTGTATGTTTATTACTTTTTTCTCTAATTGCTCTGAAGTTTTTCAAAAATATTGCTAAAATTTCACTTATAATTGTGATTTTTGTAACATTTAGGTAATTTATTATATATATATAACATATATATAATATATTTTAAATATTGCTATTTATCGGTATTGAGTCCTAAAAAAGCATTTATAATGTTTAAATATGCTATTTTGTTAAAAAATACCCCAAACGCGATCACATTACGCGATCTCTTTATACAGCTTACAAGTCAGTGAGTCAGTGAAACCATTGAAAATCTTTCTACAATCTCAAATGTCACTTCATGAAGAAACTCAACTTATTTATGTAAAACTGAGAATAAATAATTGGGGAATTATAAGCAATAGTCCATCCGCATCGGTTGTAAGCGAATTCCATTAATTAAAGGCAACCCGCACAATTTCAGCAACATAATTATAGAAATTCCTGAACAGTGAGGGCGAGATAAGAGCAGCACTGATGCTTCAACTCCAAGCGATTGTAGATCCCTTTCCTTATTGATCAACGCTGTGGGAATGATTAGCTTGGGATTCTTACTCAAATTTAACTATCGGCCTGATTAAACTAAGTGATGGCAAACAGAAATGTGCTGCTCACAACACACGCCTCTTTTCAGGCTTCTCATGGAATAACAAGGTTAGAGGGAACTAATAATTCGCTTAGGAGCACTTATTGAGTAAAATTCAATATGCATCATCAGCCAATTACTTTGAGAAATATAGCCGTTCTATTTATAAAATCATACCATACCTCCTCTCTATTGACTTAAATTTTGAATCCTTTCATCGCATTTGGAATTACCTCATCTGCTAAGTTTTTTTTAATTATTATTTCATTAATGATTACTTATTTCGATTAGAATGTTTAATTTGGTTTAAGCATCAATTCATAGCAATTTAAAATGAATTTTTTAAAATAAATTTCAACGAGGTGGGGCATGTAGCTTTTACTTTTTTAATTCCTATAGTATTATAGTTAACACTCTCCCTATATACTTATATATATATATATATATATAATAATATATATATATATGCATATATATACTATATATATATATAATACATACTATATATACATATACTATATATATAATACATATTATATATATATACCCTTAACTACATATACTTATATATATTCATATCACTCTCCTATATATATATATATTACTATATATATATATATATATATATATATATATATGTATATATATATATATATATATACATATATATATATAATACATATATATATATAATATATATATATATATAATACATATATATATATAATACATATATATATATGTTGTAACAAACAAAAATAATATAATAACATAATAGTACAACACATCTATATATAGAAAGGAAAATGGATAATTGTGCTTCCTATTTTGCTACTTAATATTTTGATTCTTTATATGTATATACATATTTTTATATTAATTGTAATTATTTAATAAAAAGTAACTACAAAATAAAATTTTTCTTTGTTGACCTAAGTAGGAATTGACCAATTTTTTTTTTATATTACTTGTTTTTGGTATTTATTGGTAATAATTTCGAAAAATAAACTTGGCTTTAACCTATACTATAAATTAATTCCTAAATTTAATAGCTTTAAAGTAAAAGATAGGAGAGGGTCGTGTATTTTAGGGAATTTGTGTAATTCAAATACGGTAATTTAAATAAGTTTTTTCTGCTGGAAGCTCTAAAGGAAACAATTTTAAAAAGCAATACTTATAATTCTAAGCCTTTTTATTCTAAAATTAGTTTCTTTAATCAATTGATAGCTAATAAATTTAAGAGGAATATGATTTTTCTCTAAAAAAATGGTTTCTAGATATTAGATCTAGATCTTTCTCGATTTATTAATTTAACTTTTCAAAATATTTTCAAGTGAATCTGCTATTTTTACTTTTATTTTCCATTGTATTATGATTGTATAAATAAATAGATATAATTCAAGTTTACTTGTGAGAGTGCATTTGAATTACGATTTTATATTAAGATTTTACAGCATTTAAATTTAATGAGTTTTTCTCGTTGATTTAAATTTCATTTTTTAAACATAAAAATAAGAACTATTTAGATAAACATTAGATTTTTAATTCATAAATTTTTATTGATCTTATTTCCTTTCATTAACACATAAATAAATACAAAACGAAAAGCGTTTTTGTAATACACCGTAATGTAAACTATTTTTTTCATTTTGTCCTCTTTGGATCTTATATTTAAGCATGCTAAGATGTATAACAAAAATTATGCTCAGAGTTTTATTCGTTGTAACATAGTTAAATCATGTTAACATGATTTATTTGTTAGAAAAAAGCACATAGTAATGAAAAAATTGACTTTCTGTAGCAGCAAAATTTTTTTAATTTATTGTAATATCAATATACACAAACCTAATTCTCTTTATTATAGTTACCTGCCAAATAATAATATAATAAACCAAATAATAATATAATGCACAATAAAAGTTAAATTGTTTCAAGATTTTTGAAAATAGTTTAGAGATACATATTTTGTAAATAAATCTGAACAGTGAGTCAAATTTATTCAGCGAGGTAAAAAATTTTTCGCTTGTATCATTTACTTTTTTAAAACAACATAGCTCATTTTAAGAAGCATAAGATGACAAATGTGATACGGGTGATACGGTGAATCAGTATGAAAATAAATCGTTCATGAAATGCAGTTGAGATACTACATATGTTGTAAAAATATATTTGTCAGAATAAACAACGAATAAATCTATTTCCTGTTTGTTTTTCTCGATAAAATATAATGGATAGGTGAATCTTCTTCCCCGTTGATAATATTTTCGATTAAAAGAGCTTGAAGAAAAAATATATATATTTATTTTTTCAAACATAAATTTAAAAGATACACGCGTTCAATTTTTCGTTGTAGCAGGGATGTTTCGAACGAAGTATTTGAGAGCATATCGTTCTTTGAAACGATATGATTTAATGGAATAGGGTTGTAATAAAGTTGCAAGTGTAAGTATTATATGCTTCTCTCTCTGCTTCAAATAAAACGAATTATAAAACTTCAAACTGCTGGGGAGATTTAATATATATACATATATATATATATGTGAAGACGTGGTCAGCGGGAGAAATTTCTTAATAAGATCACTATTTATTGTGGTCAATGTTGCATATTTATGGAATTGATGAGGCAGTCTTGTGGTTAGTTAATCCGGTTTATTGTACTTTGAACATGTAGAGACACGCAAACATATATGGGCAGATTCACAAAGAAAACACACATGACAAAAATATATATATGCCAGCTGCATCCGATTATATGGTAAATGATAAAGAACAGAAATGGCGGAATTTCCAGAGATCTCGCGATTTATACTAAGTAGGAAATCACATGATCTGTGTGGGTGGATGGATGTAATTCAAGATTCCCGTTAGGCGGGCAGCTAGTTTATTATTTACGCGATAGTCCTGAGGGACTGGACTAAACAATTAAAAGTTATTTAAAAGGATACTAGAGGGAATCATTACAAATATGTAATCTGAAATTTTCTTTTAGATTAATTATTGATTTAATTTGAATTATAATGAAAAACCTTTATTTTATAAAACGATTAACAAAAAATACTATGAAAGAGACTGATTTTTAATGCAAAGTAAGAAATTAATTCGTCAGACTGACCAACTGACCGTAACATCTGCTCATGTGCCTCAGCGTTCAAGGTCAATAAAACTGAGATGGGCACAGTCGTCTTTAGTTCGCCATGGGATGTTGCGACACTGTGTTTAGTTTAATAAATTAGTTTGAAATTTTGAGAATGGGATGCGAGTTGGTGTGTCCTTGTCATTTGACAGTGGTTCTCAAAATTATAAAGTCCGTCGCCAATAGCCCTGTAAATTAGGGGGTGGTAGGCATAAATGCAGTGGGATGCCAGCAATAAAACTTTGATATTCAAATGAGAGAAAAACGAATTTTAATCCAAAACAAACATAGATTTATCATCAAGAACATAAGGTAATCAGAATCAACAATTTATCAAAATAATTCGGAATTAAAGTATCTTAGTACAAAGAGGCACATGATAAGACAAGAGGCACTTTCGTACAATAGAACTTTTGTACGTTCGCTAGATATGAATAAAGTTGTAGGAGTGAGAAGTTGTAGGGGGCAAGACAAGTGGCAGTAGCGTAGTGTACAAGGTACCAACAAGCCCTTGGGTAGCTTTTAAAAGTGACGTTAGTAAAGAATCAATCAATCAATCAAGGAATTATTTGATAGTAATCTGAAAACTCTATGTGGCCGCGGTAGCCTGGCGTGTCGCGGATTCGAGTTCTGTTGTCATTGAAGACCCGCCGAGTGGAGGAGGCTGATTGACGTTAAATCTGCAGTGTGGTAATATGGAGAGAGGGTGCCAGCTCAGGTGTCAATCCAGGGCCGGCTCTAGCAATTTTGCCGCCCCGGACAAAAATGGAATATGCCGCCTCTCTTTCCAAAGCAAAGAATTATAATTTAAAAAACAAATTTCCCATAGATACATACCTATAAAACTAGAATAACGAAAAAATAGTCAGCATTTATATATATAATTTTAAGTCTTAAAAAATGCAAAATAATTCCAAATTAAGAACATAATTCTCTGTTATTATTTCAAACGAGTAAAATGTAAGAGAAGGAATTGCCCATTCCAGCAGGCAAATTTCTTCGAAAAAGAGTTAATTAATGGTGAGAAACAAGCGTTTATTTTAACTTATAGTAACTACACCCAAAACTAAAGCAAAACATCTTTCATGGCCCTTCTCCAAAAACTTATTACCCCTGTCCCCTTTTGGATAGCTGACACCAAACATCGTATGGGTGAAAAGAATGTCCATTGTCACCTCACTCCGGGTTGGGAAGAAAGATACTAGTGAAAGATGTGTAAAAATATCAATTTTCATTATTTAAGATATATTCCTGCCTCGAAACCTTCAAGTTTCAAATTAAAATAAAACTGGTATTAAACATACAGAGTACAAAATAAGGAATTAAATAATGAAATCTAAAATTCATAAAAATATTTTAGAAAATATATAAAATTTTCTGAACAACAAAATTATAAAATTTTCAAATTGATCAAATGCCGCCCTTAAAATTTGCCCCCCCGGGGCCCGGGTTTGCCCGGCCAGAGCCCCCGGGTCAATCTTTACTTGATTGAGACTAAGTTTGGGGAGGTCCGTCGCCCTATCCCTGGTGCTTTTATAGTGCGACGTTAATAGACTTTCGCTCACTTATTAAAAATTCCGTGCAAAGTATGTAATGAGTGAATAAGTATTCTTAAAAATATTAAAATTTCAATTATTCTTTATTATTATTTTATACACAACTAAAATACACACAAAATTCTTTTAATACTATATATTCGAACAAGTAGGGCCTTAAAGTAACTATGCAATATATATATATATATATATATATATATAAGAAAGGCGAAAAAATGCGCATACCTCATGGCACAATTTAAGATAAAAATAACTCTATATAATATTAAATGCATAAAAAAGACTGTTTTTTTTTTTAAAAAAAGTAGCCTTATTTTATTTTAATCAAAATACTGCGAATTAAATGAGTGTTTTTTGTAAAATTGGATTAATCGACCAGAGATAAAATTGTAAACTTAAAATGAAAACTTAAATCTGTTTTTTAAATTTACCAACACATTTTAATTCTTACATCTGATATCGTTAAAGCCCACGCGGGAGGAACTTCAAAAATTCATAAATCAAGAAAAGTATATGGGATTTGGGTATTATATGGAATACACACCGAGATTTTGGCTCTGTTTGTAGCTGCTAATGCGTGGGAAAACTTTGAAGTACCGAAGAAAGACTCTCGTGATGCATTGCAGTGAGAGTTGACTACTTGTTGCCACACCATTCGCTACAAAACAAAGTAAAAAAATTTTGCAGGTAAGTTTTCAAACATTTTAGCCTACTAGTACACATGTGACTTGAACATTAAAGTTAAGCATAAGGTGCACCAGAGGTTCCCAGACTATTTTGTCTCATAGACCCCTTGCCATGTTTTTCGGTTTGGGGTAGACCCCTGCTTACCTAATATTGAATTTTTACAAATTTACCAATTTAAATGTTTTTTTGACAGCTGGTATAGATCTACATACTTTAAACAGTTTAAATTTCTAACTAAAGTGAAGCATGGTGTTTAAAACTTAAGAAAAACATGTGAATTAAATTAAAATTTAATTAAATATATATAATAAATGAGCAACAAACAAATGCTTTTAAAAAGAGGAATAAATCTGGTAGTTCAATAACAATTTTTCAACATTTGGAATCAATTGTGTCAGGTTTAACCCTAAATCTCTTCAGTAGTGTCCAGAACTTATTCCCCCCCTTTCTTTTTTGTTTTGAAAATTGGCAACCCCACTGAAAAATTAATTAAAAATTTTCTTATGATATTTCATAATTCGTGATAAATGACAGGTATGTCTTTATGAAGCCAAAATTGCCGAGATGGTCTTTGTTTTTAATAAAATTTATGCTGTGTCACCTTGTAACTACAAATTAATCTTATTAAAATTAGTAAATAAATCTATTAAATATATAAAATCTGTTTTCTACGTGACTAAATTTTCTTTAAAAATTAAAATCATGATTTGGTTTAATGAGAGCCCCTATCATAGACCCCCATTTACACCTTATGGACCCCTAAATTATTTTTTCGCTGACTTGGACTCCTTGCAGGTCGTCATAGACCACTTTGGGAATCACTGATGCACACTAAAAGAATTGTAGTTTGTAATATTGTTATTCGTTTTTTAATTGACAATATTTTTTGACCTTCAGTTTAAAGATTCATTTTTCAAGATGGCGTGTCGGGCGTTATGGGTTACCAGGTATTCCATGATACCTGACACATTCCATTTTGATGTATCATTTGTAATAGATTTCATACCCTCAACTGAAGAATCAGAAAACAAAGACACTGAATGTATCTATTGTAACGGAAAATTCCACGAAGAACAACAATTGAAAATTTGGATTCAATGTTTCAGCTGTTTTCTGTGGGCACACCTTGACGGTACTGGACTTGTTGATAAATTCGAAACAGAAATGACTTTCAGGTATTTTTAAGAATATGACTTTTATACAGGTTAGTCCCGAATTCATGGTACAAACTTTTAGAGCAGATACAGGACACTGTAACAATCATTTATTGTACAGGAATGTATAGGCACAAGTGACGTGGTGGGACGCAGATGAAATAAAAGAAAAGAGAAATGGAGCTATTGGTTGGTTGGGTTGCTGGTAGAGGACACTAGATGTCTAGCCGCCGTTCAACATGATGCAACTCAGTACGGGAAAACGTTATTCGCAATTGTGCTAACGTCTACGATGAAAGACTTAACGTATGTCGAGAAAGCAGACATGCATTACATGAATGGCCACTCAAATGGTAACGGCAGAGCTGCGCTACGAATGTATCACGCACAGTTTCCGATCGACGAATGCCGGATGACAAAATTTTTCAGCAATGTGAGCACTTACATGAATGCCACGTTTAATGCCCGATGGATTAGGCGTGGTGGACCAAGTCCTTTGCCATCCCGATCTCCCGATTTATCGAGCCTCGATTACTTTTTTGGGGACATCTGAAGAATCTTGTTTATGCGACTCCCCTTGACTCAGATGAGGATCTCGTTGCACGAATACCCGAAGCTGCTGCACGTGTGCGTAAAATACCTGGCATCTTTGAACGCGTAAGCCAATCGCTCCACCGATGATGTCAAGCATGTATCGCTACTGGTGGACGCAATTTTAAACAGTTTTTGTAAACATTACACTTTTCAACGACGCTTTCAATAAACACTTTGTCTTTCCTTTCGTCTCTTATTTTTAGGGTTTGTTCCTCACCGCGGCACTTGCGTCCATACATTCCAACACAATAAATGATTGTTACACAATGCCCTGTACCTACCCTTTAAGTTTGTACCATGAATTCAGGACCACCCTGTTGTTAAAAACAACTACATTTTAAGAAATCTTAATTAGTTTTCCAATGGTTTAAACCACCTATACCATATTACGGGACAATTCCATAATACTCACCATTTATCATTTAAAAAAAATAATTTTTTACAACAACAAAATAAATATTTTTTTTTGACAAGAGATAATTAATTACAATCGCTTACAGTATATATCCATGATGATTTTGGTGATTTTTTTATCCCAAACCAGTAAAGTTATTTTTAGAAATATAAATGGTATACCATAATACCTGACTCTTATCTTATAAACATTCCTATTACCTTTAACTAAAAATTAAAGCTGTATTCTTATGTAAAGCAAGTCCCTTCTAAAAGAAAACTCCGACAGAAAGAGTTCCAGGCAGTGAATTCTAAGTTCCTATTGTTTTCTTTTGAAGAAGAAATAAAGACGAAGAAAAGAGAGGGTCTACTTTAATATAAAAAAAAAAGCCTCCCTTTTCCATCCTGTATTCCTCAGAGCACTTTCTATCGCGAGGAAGGGACGAAGAAAAGTACTAAGATAAGATCTGGAAAAGGAGTCTAAGTTTCTGTTTCAAATTGCCTCAGATGAAGTAGAACCGTCTTTTATTTTCCTTTCCTTGCCTTAGATTGACAAAAGATTAAGTTTTGTGACATTGTTTGAAAATTTCAGTTTCGGAATGATTCTAGGATTGTTTTTTCAGCTCGTTGGAAAGGTTGGTAAACTTAGAGCAAAAGTAGTTGCCGTCAAATGAAGTCGGTAATAAATTGTTTCCCCGTTTTGATTTTCCTGGCTGAAGAAGGAATGTGGTACATTTCAAGGAAGGCCACACACGCTCAAGGTTCCTTGAATTTATAAAAAGATTTCTGGGTCTTTTGAATCTATTTATTTTGAGACGAAAAATAATTTACTTAGTATTTGAGTTTCTCAGAAAAAAAAAATTGCGATATTTTTTTCACTTTTTGTCACAAAACCTTGATATATTCAAGATAGACTTACAAAATAGTACATGCGGCACCTAGAAAAAGGATGAAAATGGTATCAGTTTTGGTATTTGATTTCTAAATTGAGGCTATACATTAATATACATGTATATAGAAGAAAAGTGACTTCCTCACACTCATCACGGTATCTCCTCAACTGTTACACTTACAGACTTGAAAAGTGATATACGTGTTTCTTTTGTTGAGTAGGAATTCTATAAGAACAAGCTTGAGGAAATCGAATCCAAAAGGAATTTGAGAGGGTTAAGAGTGCCTTATAGAGATAACATTTCCCGTTTTTGAGTTATATTAAACCTATACGCTTGAAATTTGGCAAAATGAGTAGAGATCCACTAACAATGGTTTTTGTCGTAATCGACTCTGGGGTGGGGTATGGAGGTGTTCAAGATAATTATACTTGCCCCTTAGAAATCTAAGTGCTGTCCTTTTTAAATCAAGAGGAGAGAGTTATAAGAATGTTTTCCAATGCAATTGAAGTTTTATGCTAAGACTTAGATATCAGCTACAAAAAAAAAAAGAGTTTATTGTCATACACTGTCTTGAGTGAGTGAACTGTTCAGCTACATGAGGCAGATATCGACAGACCTCGTAATTTTGAACCATGGTCAAGTGGCAAGGGTGACACCTGAGCTGGCATCCCCCTCTTCTAATTACCACACCAACGGGAGGACGTTTGAGCTCTCGGCAAATTTAACGTGCATTGCTCACCTACATGGTGGTTCTTTAGTGGTACTAGGCTCGAACTTATGGGACGCCGGCCACGAGATCGTTACCTTGACCACTAGGTTACTGAGGCCATACACTGTCATGAAATACAGTATCAATGATGGCTAGTAATACGATAAAATTTGTACTCTTTTATGTAACATCCTGACTTTGAAGACCTACAAACGTTTAGAGAATTGAAATCTAATTTTCTCTCTCTCTCTCTCAATTCCAGAAATACACACACATTTAATGTAAAGTACTATCTTCTCGTTTAAAAGCAAACAAAAAGCTTTAAAATTATTACATTGCCTTTTGATTTTTCTATCCTTGAAAGGTGATATAAGCAAATTCATCAAATAATTTATTTGATATATGCTTCAAGAAACGGTATCTTATATTTTGAAACCACTTAAAATTTAAGATTGAGATTTCAGTTGTAGAATTTATTGCTATTGATTGTTAGGTAGGAACAATTTCATTAATTATATCAACTGCAAGTGAAGCATTCAATTTTTAGAATCTATGATAATCTCTACCATTAGCAAGTTACAAGCACGTATATAAGATACTATCGTGTTATTGCTTCCTCGTTAAGAGGTCAGTACTCAATAAAACTTAACTTTCGAAACTTTAGTACTTTTAGAAATGACTTCTTCGTCTCTCCGATAATAGCATTTAAAACGAACTGCAACGGTGAGTGAAATGATCAGTATCTATTGCCAATGTTATCTGAGTTGTTTCTGCGCTAGCTAGAAAGATAATTTAAAATTGGGTTATTTCTTCTTCTAGAAGTTGTGAGACGTTCTTTTATGCTTGTCTTCTCATGAATAGAAGTTTACATTGAAAATTATATAACATAATTTAAATGAAATGTAAAATCCTTTTTGAGTGTGATATAATTTAAAGTCTCTTAGTCAGCGATTCTCAAACTGTGGGGTGCGCTCCCCCCTATGGGGAGGTGATAACTCTACCGGGGGGGGGGCGAGTATATTGAAAAGTCGAGAGCAAAATATCATTTAAAAAAATTGTTAATTTACTGAAAGTAAACAAACAAAATACATTCTGACACAATAAAATATAAAATACACACTTATACAGACAGAATACACTTATAAATGTATCAGTACTCCACAATGTATTTTAATTAATTTAACAATACCAAGCTAAGAACAAGTTTAATAAATATCAGTGACCCCATGGACTTGTCACAAATAAATTACACACAAAAATTAACACTTAACTTGATAATTTTTTTTGTACGGTTTATAAATAATCCCTTCACTACCAATTAAAAGTTATATGATTCGTCCTCCAATGCCTCCGTTTTCCTCCTAGAAGTGTGCATATGATGTATTGGGGAGAAAATGAATAAATAAGAAATCTTTTGATGTAAGTACATCCTTCGCAACCACTGTGAAGATCCTTTAACTGCATTCCAAAGCCTTCGGAATAATTTTATGGATAGTTGTACATAGAAAAGATCATACTTCGGAAAGGCGTATATATACGTTCGGGTAATTAAACGCACCGGTTGAGCGAGACGTATATATACGCCGGTGGCACTTAAGAGGTTAAAGTCGTATTGTAACTGTAGCGTCAAAGTATGGTATTACTGAATTTTTGCATTGTTATTTGTATGGGAGGGGGGCGCGAGGAAAATTTTGATGGCATATTGAGTCGCAAATATTGAAAGTTTGAGAAGCACTGCCCTAAGCGTTATCTCATCACTTGTATGAGCCATCATTAATCTGAGGGATTGCTGTTATACGAAGAAAAAAAATTGATATTAATTGGAACCTACCCATGTAGAAAGGAAGTTTTATGTGTGGTAAGGAGATTTGGAGAAATATAATATAAAAAATAATTTCAAAATTTAATATTGCTACAAAGGAATTTAATTTTCAAAAAATAAATAAATAAAAAATAAGGAAAAAGACTTAATTTTGGCTGGATGATTTTAGATTTTTCTTCAAAATAATTATTTTTTCAAAATATCAATAACCAAAAGTGATAATTATAACTGAGTACTAAAAAGTTAAAAGTTCGATGTATACATTGCAACATTTCATAAACGAGCTCTCTTTTCCCACCCCGTCTAATTAGAACCTTTTTCCGTTGAAACCATTTTCCATCTTCCACCTTATCGTACTCAGTAATTTCAACATTAGGTTTCTTAAAAAAAATTAATGCTGAAGGATCTGTTAAATGTACCTGATATTTTCCCTTGTAACTGTTAAGTACGTGTCCTCTCGTCACAATAAGTGTTAAAAAGTACAAAAATGCCTCAGTTTCTTGTTCACAAAAGTGACTTTTTCTTTTTACCATAAAAAAAAACTCAAACACCTCAACTTCATTCCCCTTGTAGCAGTGCTTAACATAAAATCGATTTTTTAATTTTATTTTCCCTTTTATTTAAGTACCATAGTTCAGGGAAGGGCCAACTTTTCCAGGGTGAGGGCTACTTATAATTTTTTTAAGGTGTTGCGGTTCACTCAGTGAGCGTAGGTATGGTGATCTAAGAGAAAAGTCTACAATGTTTATTATAACAATAATAAATGCGGATATGTACTTACCTACATAACTACAATAAATAACACTTTTAATACCACATTTAAAGCAAAACTCAAGATACGAACATAATAATAAGAGCCACAAATATAATAGTATAAAATAATGCATTTATTATCAAACGATTTAAAATACATTAAAAATACATTTTCATCTCAAGTTAGTTCTCGTAGTTATAGTCAGTAGAAGACTTAGTCTGCATACTGTCTGCCAATCTTGAATATTTCGGTATATAATTACTAACTACTAATCTTCAGGCGTTCACCCTAAAAAGTCTTTGCGCTCTACCTGGTCGATCCCGATCGACTTAATGTCCACCCCTCTCATAGATGAAGGAGAACATCTTTTCTACTTAGCTAGGTTTTGAAATTCTGAAAAAAGTTTTTTTTGATCAACCCTAATTACCATATTACCATTCTCTTACTATAAGAGATAATAATCAAATTTAAGTCGTAGTTAACTATCAAAATGAAAATATTTCTTATTTATTTTTGGAAATTAACTAACACAACGAAAGAATATATTTTCAACTTATCCTTCAGAAAACTAGAATTGACTGCCTTTGGAAGGCGATAGAATTCCCCGACAAATTTGAAATGGAAAATAGTCAAATTTTATACTCGATTGGATATGGCTGGGAAAAAATGAGATTATCCATGAATAAGATATGAATCAGTAAAACGACCAGAGAAGTTCTTTGTTTCTTGAAATAACTGAGGCAATCATAATTTCATGAATTTTACAGAAATCTTTTATAAAAATATATCTGATAAAAAGAATATGCCACACTTTCAAGAGTTAAACTACAAACTACACAATTCCTTGATTTCTGATGATACAAATAAACAGATAGAGCAGAATATGGCAAGCTCAGATATCACTGTTCTTGCTTGAGGACAATAGGCTATAATAGATAAAAGGAACTGCATGCCATGAAGATTCTGTTACTTATTGATTCTTATTTTTCACACTCAGGTGATTTAACATCTTATTACAAGTCTAATATTGTTGTTAATATCTCCATTCATTTATTAAAATGGGCAGTTATAGACAATTTAAAAATTATAAGAGCACTTTAATTTTGGAAATTATGAAATAAGCAAAGGTTCTAATTATAATCTAAACACACGTGAAATATAATATTAAAATACCTTCTTTTTAAATAGATTGAAACAACTTTGAATAATGCAGTAATTTTATGTTAATAAAAGTATCAAAAGTAAATGAAAATACGCTATTAACAAATTATAAGACGACTTGTCTAGAAATAAATAGTACAAAATTAAAATGACAATATATTCTCCCATTTTACAATTCATATATATATATATATATATTTTGCTTTTTTCACACTCTCTCTCTATATATTTATATATATCTTGTTAAAATTTTCAATCGTTAATAAAATGCCTTTTATTCAACCAATCAAGTCCAAATATAGTTGTTATACTTGTAGTGGATAACACTCGATGCTAATAGTTTTTTTCAAAAATTAATTCATTTATTAAATTAAATTAATTAATTATAAGTTAAAAGAAAAATTTTAATCGATATTATTCCTCTAGATATCAACACCATTGGATAAAACAGCTTTTGTTAAATTTGTGATGAAGGTTTCCCTTAACCTGAATAATCATATGCTAGTTAGACATCAGCATTCCTTTTACACCAGTTTTAAGATAAAATCTTACCTATTATATACAACTTTTATTAAAAAATGTAATTACAAATTTAATGTTAATTTTATGTAATTTAATGTTAATGTTCTTAAAACCCTTTTAATGCTAATTTAAATGATTGTTTGCCACTTAGTATTGTGATTCTGTCATAAGTATATATACATATTTATATTTTAATTGTAATTATTTAATAAAAAATAACTAAAGTAAAATTTTTTTTGTTTTTGAACTAAGTAGGTTGACTTTGGGGTGTTCGGAACCGGCTTTAGGCATAAATGGGTATTTTTAAATTTTGTGTCACTTTTTGATTATAAATTATAAAAATTTTTAAGGACTTTTGAAAAAAAATTATTTAAATAGAATATTTTGGCAAAAAAAACAACTTTTAATAACCTTTTTCTCAAAAATTTTCCTTTTTTTAAAAATACTTCTAAAATAATAATATTTTGTGTGTGTTTGTGTATGCTTATATAAAGTAGACTTCTCCAGAGAGTCTGAACTTTTTTTTTTGAAAAATTCACATCATTTTCAGAGTTACAACCCATTGAAATAATTATCGGCGTTTTTTTCTTAAAATTTCTCCCCTCTGTTGTCGTAAAAAAATGGATAAATCCACTTCTAAGTTATATATATTTCAATAATTCTAGTTGAGCCTCTGTACAGAGGTAGGACCTATATACAGGCAAATTATTATCATAATAGAAGCATTTTTCACAAAAGGAGAACATTTTGAAAATTGGCCATTCTATGTTTTTTTTGTCAAAATATTGTACTTAAATAATTTTTTATTGTAATACTATTCTTAAAACCATTTTATATACATTTTCTAATCTAAGTGACACTAAATATCATAAATATTATCCATTTATACGCTTTTGTAACATCACGGTTTCGAACGTAGTCGGATACCTTACAAAAAACTTTTTTTTTATATTGTTCTCACACAATAATCTCACACACACTATTTTTCATTGAAATGATCAGGCAGTTAAATTTAATCTTGGAAATATTTTACCACTTCTTTGCTATGGCTACTTTCAGTTTATTGGCGCATGAAAATTGTTTGTTATTCTCATAAACTTGTGATTTAATATACCCCAATGTTATCCATGGGGCACAAACGTTAATTTTTTTTCGTTACTGGATAAATTTAGCTGAAAGGCAAAATGTATTATACTGCTCAAATATCCAGTTAGTAGCCCCTAATAAAAATCATACAATATCTGATGATCATAAAGCATAGTTTAATATTGTGTTGAGTCCGCTTAAGTCTTGAAACTCACTATAAATTGCACAATTCATCATGAGAAAAGCTCCCTAAGTCAAAACTGACCTTCCTTTTATGTGTCTATTAAAGCATTCTAAATATATTTGTAGCCATCGAGACCATGAAGATTAAATATATATACCGTAATTATATTCGAATATAAGAAGCAGTTTTTTTTCAGTGTTAATGCTAGTGAAAATTGAGTGCGGCTTAGAGTTGAAGGCGGAAAATTCTTTGAACAGAGGACATTAAATATGATATTGACGGTTAAAGCAATTTCAGGTTCATGTAGTTATTAAAATTTTAATACTAGTAAAATAAATTAATTATTCACCTCTTATTATGTCTCATGTTCATTTTTTTAAATTTCGTAAATATTGGATATCGATATAAATCATTTTACACTACTTTTCTATTTTTTCACAAAAACGTGTTGAGATTTCGGGGTGCGGCTTAGAATTGATGTCAGCTTAGATTTGAATAAATACGGCATATAAATTCATTCATCAGAAAATATAAGCTGTGTCCACTCTCCGTTCCAGATATGATATTGTAGCCCATTTCACACTCTCTCCTCCGTGATGTTTTCTTTATTTTCATAAATCTTGTAGAAGTATTTGATAGTCTTCCAAACTGTAACATGTGGAGGTTTTTTGCTGAAACGTTTCGAAATTTAAACAGTTGATTGATCTTTTTTCAGTCACTGGCAGAAGTCAATTTTTAGTAGTTTTTTCTTCCTTTTTTTTTTTTTTTTTTTAAATATTTTTAAATTTATGACATTGTGTAAAATTTTAAAACCTTTTTCGAGGGTGATTAGACAAAAGGTTCGTCGAATAAAAAATTTTAAACAAAAAAAAAAAAAAAAGGGGGTTAAGGGCATCGTGCCTTCCTTTTTCGATATAGTCCCAAATCATTTAGGCCTTTATCAAAATAAACCCTTTTGAACCCGTCTTGGTGAAATCAGGTCAAAGCCCACTGAGCCAGACCTAGGCTGATGATTTCCCAGCACTGTCTTAGAATATCGCAGCACATCAGAAACGATATGCTGCGCGCTACCATGCTCATTCCAGCGACGAGATTACCCGGTTACCGTCGATCTTTTTGAATCTTTTTCTTCATTTCGTGCGGTGGTGATTTCTGTCGTTAAAAACGATCGGCCGCTCCCTTCATATTGCGGTTTTGGCATCCCTGCCTGAGGGAAAAAAGTGCCGATTTCTCACATTTGTCTGCTCACTGCAGATGCGGACACAATCTTTGCCCAAAATCTCAGGCAAATTTAAACAGAAATTTTCCCTAAAGTCTTGCCATTTACTTGTCCGAAACATCGGAACTTTCACTCCCCTACCCCCAAACCAGCCGTATGAAAAAGTAGCGCCATTTATCCCCCTCTGGGCAAAATTTCCCCAAAATATATATTTTTAAAAAGGGTTTTGTAATCTTTTTTTCGGATCATCCGGCATCTTTTTAGGTTGTTTCCCCGTTACTGGACTGGACTTAAACTAAAAATTTAAAAAAAGCCCCCGGTTTAAAAACCTTTCGTATTTTTTTTCCCCGTTATTCAATTTGGGTTGGTTTTGACTAATATTGGTCGAAATAGACTCCGTGACCTCGACTGATTTGTTTGCTTTTCGAACTTTGTACTGTGCAAATATGTCGTTTCTTTGTACTTTCCTTTCTCTTCTAGATTCTAATTTTTTAAAAATAATCTAATTGAGTAATCGACGAAATTTTATAAATTTTATCCATTTAAGGAGCTGGAATATATTCTAACACAAAACTGTAAGCATACGAAAAATCTTTTACAATGCAAGTGCGTAAATCTAACCTAGCTTTGAAATCGACCAAAGTTTCTTAGAAATTGAGCCTCTGTCTCGGAGAAATGAACTTAGATGAAACCCTAGTTGTTGTTGTTTTTGACTGCCTGTTCAATAAATGTCGAATACGGTGGTAAATATTTAACAATATATTTAACCATCTTTTTTCAAAAAATGTTGTTTCAAATTTTTTGTCTGTTTTCTTTTTTTTTTATTTGTATTTAAGGTAAGTTTAATTCTTTAATTTGAAAGCTAAGATTTGTAAATATAGGTGTTATTTATTTTTTCCTTGTTTTAATTAATAACACCTTATATTAGTAAGAAGCGTAGATATTTTTTTAGAAAAAGATAGTCTTATTATACTTAACTTGTATTAAAGGGCTCAAACAAAATAAGTTAAACCATTATTACTTAATTTTGTTGATAATTTTGAAAACGAAACCATTAGGGATTGCATTACCGGTATACCAGGATACTGAATACCGGTATTTTGAGCCATTTGTACAATTTTGAAATACCGGTATTCACAAATTTAAATACCTTTTTTCGGTATTTTAGAATATATATATATTTAAATTCCCCACTATATGTTCATGGATCCCAACATACAAAATATTATACGTTTTTTTTTTATGTCTTCTAACGGGTGAAAAAAATTAACTGTGAATATAAGGTTTCTGTAAGTGATAAAATTGTGTATCATAAAGGGGGGGCCCAAACTATCCTATTACCTCAGAGCAATACTGCACCCCTCAGGGTGTAGTCTGATATTTGTACCCTTTTGAAAAAGGCTGTAGTTGAAAAAAAGTTAATAGTTCGATTTTTTTTAAATTGGAAAGGTTATTCTTTGTGTTTCCATATTATTCTTGAGGTTAAAAATATTTTAAAAACTCATAAATAATACCTATAAAATGAATAAGTCTTAAAGAACAAAAAAAAATCAGTTGATAATAATTCGGTTTGGTTTCATTATTTATTTATGAAAAGAATATGGGGGACAATGTAAAAATGTTCCCAGAGTTAAAAAAGTGAATAAAGGAAAGTACAACGGCCCCCATAAAATTTAAAAAAAACCCACAATAAAAATTTGAAAAAATTAAAATTGCGTTAAGAAAAAATTTAAGCACAATTTCTAAGCCCAATCCATTAGGAATTTTAGGTTGTTTTGAAAGAAAAAAAAGATAATATGGATAAATTCTAAGGAAAATGAAAGCACATTAGATGATTTACCATTTCGAGTATTTTCCACTTCTTCTGAATTAAGATAATCACTATCCTCCAGAGGTTTTAGAAATCTACCGACATCGATTAATACTGTAAGAAGAACTGTTATTGATTAAGAATTGTTAAGAATACTTGGAAAAGTATATCGCGTATTGTGCTAATAATAGAACCACCAACTAGCGTAGATACCGAAAAAGCGTTTTGCCTGGTATTTTTTTTCCCAAAAATTTGTTCAGGCTTAATGATAGTACAATTAATGTATTATGTTTTTTAAGATCATATTTCAAAAATTTGTAATCGCACCACAGACTGTATTGAGACATTTACACCTTTTGTGATTTAAATAAAATATGTTTCTTTACTTTTTGCGATTCCTTATTTACTGTTATAATTTATAAATTACAAAATATAATTTGTTATATTTTTCCCCTTAAAAATGACAAATAAAAAAAAAGCACCTATGATTTCTTTCTTTTTTTAAAATTTTTTTAAAACCGGTTTAAAACCGGTATCCCCATATTAAAAAATTAAAAAAAACCGAATACCGGTTTAATTTTTTTCAATTTTCCCAAAAAACCCGCATTCAGCAAAATAAAATATCGAAAACAATTCAAAAGATAGTTGTTTTTTTAAGAAAATTCCTATTAATTTTTTTTTGGGGGAAAAGGTATGTGTGTGTTTTAAAGATTAAAACTGTATTCTAAATTGTAAAATTTTTTTTTTTTTTATTTTTGAAAATTTTAAAATTTTCCCTATAAATTTTTATAAGATTAAAAATATAAAATTCAAAAAAATAAAATTTTAAAAAAAGTTTGAAGAATAAAAAAATTTCTTTAAAAATTAACTTCCTTTCCAAATTGTTTCTGAAATTTGGGGTTTTTATTTTTGGAATTTTGAAAATTTTTGAAATAAAAATCCGTGCTAATGTAATATTATAAGATTTAAAAAATTAATATTTAAATAATTTCGAATACTGGATGAAAATAAAAAAGATGTTCTCGAATCATAAAATTAAATGTTTTATTGGTAAAAAATTTTTCTTAAAACATTTTTGTTTTTCAGTGGGAATTTTTCCTTTTTATTTTTAACTGGGTTGGGTTTGAAATTCGGAGCTGTTCAGATTTTTAACAACCTCTCCCCCATTTGAAAAATTCAGCTTAAATGGTTTTATTACTCAATTTTTTTAAAAAGCAAATTTTTACCCTAGTATATGTTTTTCCAAAATTTTGTTTTACTATTTTTTTTTATTTTTTGCTTTTTTTCCCAAACCCTTTTTTCAAAAAAATTTCAAAAACCAAAAACAAAAAAAAATATATAATTTTCCCCTTTTGTTTTAAAAAATTTTTTTCAATCGGGGTTAATTTTTAAAATACCCTTTTTTTTTTTTTATTTCATTTTTTTTTTATTTTTAAACAAAATAAAAAATTTTTTAAAAAAAATTTTTCGCTGGATGACATTTATGTTAATACAGGTTTTTCAAATTTAATTAATTAAATTAATCACCGGTTTTCACGCTAACTTAGATTCGTCTCCATTGTTGTAACAATGTAACTGTTAAAATAATGACGAAAGATGGCGCCGAAAATAGGTTTTTCAGCCAAACCGGGTGTGCATTGTTACAACAATGCAGACAAATCATGCTCTTTCTTCAATTCCTACCCTATTAGTTCCCTCTCTCCCTAAATATATATATGTATTTCGTGTTCAAATTTTCAATAGTTAATGAAATACTTTCTATTCGTCCATTCAAAGTAGGAATTGACTTAAAAAAAATTTTTTTTTATTACTTGTTTTTCATTTATGGTAAGATAGAAAAAAAAGTTCAAGTCTTCATTTTTGCATTTTAATTTGTTCTTCAATTTAGTGCCTCTTCAAAAACAATGTTTTAAATTACCTTTTCCCCTAAATTGCACTGAATTTTTATTCCGTCTTTGCTTCTCTGCACCTTGTCAGAGCTCCACACAATTGTTCATGAGTAAATATTTTTTGTTTGATTTTACACATAAACCGACTTTTTCAAAACTCTGTCCTTGTGGTTTATAAATAGTCATGACAAATGCCAATCTTTCAGGGAATTGCGTACGTTTCAAAACAAATGGTGTATCCAAGTCCCTTTAGTGTCTAGTGTGATCCTTAGTATACATACGATTCAGTCCTTCTTATCTCCTAATAAAATTTCACACTGCAGTATATTCTTCTGAATATTTTTTAATACCAATCTTGCTCCATTACACAGTCAATAAGTAATACATATATATGTATATTCTCCTTCAGTTTTCAGATGCGTATCTATTGTGAAATATTGGGTTAATCTTCGAGTTTGAAGTAGTTGATTGAACTGAAAATTTTGCTTTATTTCCAATTTGTAACAAAAATATTGAACAAGATTCACTGAATTTTTATTATTGTTCTCGTGTGTGATATAAATGAATAAATGTAATACATCATCACGAAAAACTTTTTTTAATATATAGAGAAAGATATATTTATATATTTTTGTTTTTTGTATTTCTTAAGAAATTAAGTTAATCTATATTCCTTGTTATAAAAGGTTTTGTATTACCACTTAAAAGAAGAAACTCAAATGTAATTTAGTGACATGTTTGCAGAAATCTAAACATTACGAAAAAATGAAATAAATTAAACCAATTCTTATTTATTTTTTAAAATTAAATGTTTTGGTAAGAAATTCCAAGTCTACACAAACATTCAAAGTGTAAAAATCGTTTTTTATACACAGATAGTATAGACATACAGTAAAATACATTTAACGCGAAAACGCTTAAGATGAAATATCGGTTGACACGAAATAATACAACGATTCCAATTTCCATGCATATTTTTCCTTAACACGAAACGAAGATCGCTTAACGTGAAAATAGTTTCCTCCTGAGAATGAACAAAATACAGGACACACCAGCCGGATTGGACTGTCCTACTGTATCATTGAAAGAATTCGTTGCAGTAGATGATGCCAGTGTGTGTACAGCCCCAATTATGGCAGACAAAGTCATTTTGTTCAAAGCTCAAAAAATATCATTGATGCAGATTCCGACGACGAAAATGAAATGAATAATGCAACTCTTGTTTCCATGTCATCCGAAATGAACATTATGAAAAGTATCCGCAGTTATTTAGACACACATTCCAATGGTGAAATGAATAACAAAATGGATGACGTCGAACAATTTGTTGACAATTTAATTCTAAAAAAGACAATGCAAAGAAAATTAACAGATTATTTTCCCAAATCCTCCAAAAATGTTTTGTTTTTCAAAAACCCATAACATTTTGTTTTAAATTTCTTTAAGTTCTTGTGAATGTTTTTGTTTCATGTAAAAATACATATCTATGTAAATCAGTGCTTCTCAAAGTTTTAATATTCGCGACCCAATATTCAATCGTAATTTTCATCACGCCCCCCTCATACAATAACAATGCATTAAATTCAAAATACTATACTTTGACGCTAAAACTACGTAACGACTTTAACCACTTAAGTGCCCCCCGCGTATATAAATGTCTCGCTTAGCCTAAACTTTAATTTCTCTGGACGTATATATACGTCTTTCCGAGGTACGATCTTTCCTGTGCATTGCTTTCCATACGATTATTCCGAAGGCTTTGGAATGCAATAAAAGGATCTTGACAATGTTTACGAAGGATTTACTTTATTTCAGATTATATACTTCTTTATTCTTTCCTTTCCCCATCAATACATAACATACACGCGCCTACGTCGAAAACGGTTGGCATTGGGAAGCGAATCGCATAATTTTTAATCGGCAGTTAAGGGATTAATTATAAACCGTTTAAAAATTTATCAAGATAAGTACTAATTTTTGAAAATAATTTTGTATATGACAATCCTATGGGATCATTGGTAATAATTAAACTTGTTCTTAACTTAGTATTGTTAAATTAATTATAAAATACATTGTACATTTATATAAGTGTGATGTATTTATAAGTGTAAATGTGTGTTTTATTTTTTATTATATAAGAATGTATTTTGTTTATTTAATTTCAAGTAAATTTAATAATTTTTTAAACAATCTTTTGTTTTCGACTTTTCAATATGCTCGCGCCCCCTCGTAGAGTTATTACGACCCCCAAGGGGGGCGCACCCCACAGTTTGAGAAACGCTGATGTAAATAAAATAAACTCTAACCACAATTTCATTTTGTTGATATGTTTTTTAAACATCCTATAACACGAAATTCTTTCAACACGAGAAAATATTTCAGACCCTTCAGTTTTGTGTTAGCGATTTTCACTGTAATTCGAACTCCAGTGAATTCATAGCACGCATGACACTGGACAGAATATCCTTTAAATAAATTTATTCCATCTGTTCATTAAGAGTCTATTTCTGTCGAAGCTGATGCAGTTGGAAAGGTACAATGCATCTCCTTAAAATGGTTAATGTGTGGTGGAGGTCGACAAGGATTGAAATCTAATATATAGTCTGCTCATTCCTTGCAATGAGTTGTATCCTTTTCAACATGCTTCTCAAACACTGGAAATCTAATGCCGAACATTACCTTTTATCATGATAAGGTAGGAACTGGTTACAATGAAATATACAGTTCACATATAACTATTAGCAGTAGTTTATTCTCAATTTGGAAAGAAAATACATTTAGAAATCATTATATTCTGGTGATATAATGATTACATTGAAAATGTTACAAAGATTATGGAATGTCCTGGTTATTAATTAGAATAAAATATTGTTAGCTAGTCAAATACACACAGTCACGTTTACATATATTAAGGCTGTTTTGGCAAAAGTATGAGAGTCTGAACTGAACGCGGAGCACATTTTCAGACAGAAAAATGCTTCAATTTTCATGAAAATTTGCAATATTATAAATTATACATCGGCTAACAATATAGCGTTACTAAAATTTCAAAATATTCCTTGAATATTATTTTTTTCATTTTAACACGTGAAAGGACAACTCATTTAACATTACGGTATAGGAGAAAAAACGCGAAACACATTTTATACCAGAAAAAATGGCTGAGCTCAGTCAAAAAAGTGAAGAAAAATGAAATATGTTGTTCTCTAAGGGATAGTGAAGCCAGAGAATATAATATTAAATTTTCATTTCTTTTATATCTGAAAAAATGTACCTAACTCGGGTCATGTTCTTTTAACATTAACCGAAGGCAGCCTTAACATTATTGATTTATAAGCAAAATATTGTACTTATAATATTTTAATAGCATTATTATAATTAAAAATTACACAAGTTGTCACACAATAGTATAAGTCAGAGGCTTCCAAACTTACGTGCCCGTGGAACCCTTTTATAAGTTTCACTTGTATGTAATGGAACAATTGAACTCAATTTTTATCCACTTTAAAAGGTCAGATTAATTCGAAATTTTGCACACTTGTCTAGGACCGATTAAAATACAATAATTTAATAATTTTGTTTCGTTGTCCTGATCAGAGAATCATCAAGATTAACGATTTCCCATTTTCATATCCCATCCCACATCTGGCGACTGATTTCAGATCCCATTTCCAGATTTGGCGATTAAGTTAGAACTTAGTTTGATTAACTATAAAAGGGTGCTTTATAGTTTTTTTAAACTATAATTTATTATTGTACTAAACATTTAACTATGACCCCAGAAGTAAAATAACTCTCTCTATATATAATTCAATACATAATAATAATAAAAAAAAAGTATAAATTTAATTTTCATGTCTTGAATGGTAAATGTTGAAACTAAAAATTATAAATAAAACAATGTGATATCTGAAGTAGTGCATTGAAATATCGGAAATCTTTTTTTCAATTGAGATGAAGGAACCAATGAGATCGTTTTATTTGTACAATTCAAAGAATAATACTCTGTGTGTGCTTTTTATTTAAATGTAAGAAATATTTGTTACATTCACTCCACATATAAGGATTATGCGCAAAACTGTTGATTAAATGTACGTCTCTTTCATAATGTGCCATATTTTAGACTAGTTATTGTATGCAGCTTCGAGATTCCGTTCCTACTTAAACCTGTGTAGACGTCTGCATTTGCGATCGACACATTTTACACTGTGCAATGCTAGTCGTTATTTGTACTTTAAAAACCTATCTGAAATATTTTTATTCTAAAATTTTTAATTTTTACTGTAAAACACGTAAGTTATTACTAATTTGTTTTAACTTTCATAGTAATGTGGAAATCGGTTAGAAATATTTTACTTTATAATAAATATTTCGAGGACCCCTAACGTTGTCTATACACCCCCTAATTAATTTTAATTTTCCACAGACCCCCTCAGCAGTCTCAAAACCCCCAATGTTTCTATGGAACCACTGGGGATAAGAACTTCGGGGATAAGAATGATCATTCTGAAATATATTACAGTTTTATGATTTTATTTTAGCATTATTATACATATTCAAGAAGTTTTCATCAGATTTTTATAATACTAACTTGGTGGTATCAGTTAGTCTATAAATTTGGATTTAAAATATTTCAATAAATAATTTTCTAGGGATTTTGTGGAATTTTTCCTCTTTTTTTTCTGCATCAAATTAACAAGTTATAAAAACTACTTTTTAATTTATATCAGAAAAAGTGACAAGCGATTATTGTTATCTGAATGATTTCTAAAATGATAATTAGTATTCGGACCCTGCATCTTTCTTTTATTTTCAAATAAAATAGCATGGAACATTTTAATTTCTATAGATATAAAATTTCTGTAAGCAACATGGATTGGTTTTTTATGCACATTAAATAGATTAAAAACCTGAGTAGTATCAAAAATAAAACAATAGATCTATAAAGATGTGGCTAAATTATTGAATTTGGATGAGTGTTAAAGATGGGTGTGATTAGGAATTTCCTTGCCAATAACGTTATCATAGTTTCATATCTCCTAAGTAATTGTTAACAAGAATCTGAAAGCCAAAAGGTCCCATTCATGCGTTAGAAAAACTACATAGAAAATCCAACAAGTGAACAGTAGAAAAAAACAGTTCCTTTTTTGTAGAAAAAAATCTAAAGCCAAATCTATTTTTGTCCAAACTTCGAGTTAAGCTCCTAGTAACTCCGTCATTTTCAAAGACTTTGTTTACAACTCGATTCTTTCTCATCCGTACTTATTTCTTTATAATGCTTTACTTACATTTATTTTCCATCAACTATTTATTTATATAGTATCTAAGATCTTTTCACTGAATAACTATACAAACACTTTGCAATAAAAAAAGTTAAGCCTTTTAGATCTTTTTACTGACTGTTGGAAAAACACGTTGTAATCTGTATTTGTGATAGAAATAATCAATTTCTACATCCATATAGTTTCTTGTAAGACAAAATCCAACAAAATAACAAGTAATATAAAAAAAATTAAGTCAATTCCTACTTAGGTCAACAAAGAAAAATTTTATTTTATTTACTTTTCATTAAATATTTACAGTTAATATAAATATGCATATACATATGACAGAATTACAATATTAAATAACAAAATAGAAAGCGATTTTCCTTGCAGTTTTCAATTTTCCTTTCTATATATGGTGTTGGACTATTTATTTTGTTTGTTACTATTTATTCCTTAATTAAATTTAATTATTCTAATAAAATAGTACAGTAAAAAAGAAATCACATTCTCAGAAATTAGGCCAACCCAGGTGGAATTCGAACCCACGACCTTTGGATTAGAAGTCCAAAGCGTTACCCATTGAGCTACAGGGACACATCGAATGATTTTCCTTTCTTTATATGCTGTTGGGCTATTATTTTTGTTTTTTACTATTTATTCATTTTTAAATTTAATAATGATTTAATATTTGAAAAAAACTATATTAACATCAAGTGTCATCCACTACAAGTTTTAAAAAAATGTATTTGAACTTGAACGGATGAATAGAAAGTATTTTGTTAACACTTGAAATTTTGAACAAGATATATATGTATATATAGGGAGAGAGAGAGTTAACTAATAGTAGGAATTGAAAAAGGAGAAATTTAATCTACAATCCAGTGATCATGTTGAATCTTCCGCCAATCCACTAACTAGTTTTAAAGTGCTTTTCGCTGAAAAACATATCTGCGAAATATTTAATTAGCCAAGTTGCTCCTTTTAATTAGCTATTACTTTGAAGTAATTCGCAAAATTAATCGAATAAATAAGTACTCTAATCCTTGCTACATTTCCTTCCTTCAGATTTCGGTATTAAATAAATTATTTTTTCCGTAGTTTGCTTCTTGAGCTCTCACTTAAAAAGAGAAGAAAAAATTAAATGTCAGCATAAATTATTATGTAGATATATAGACAAGAAAAAGAAATAGGCTTATTAATTTAACTCTATGAACCTTTTATTTGAAATAGTTTATAATTTAATAAGGGAATTTTAATTTTTAAAATTTTTGAAAAAGGCAAATATGCGTTTTTATAGTTAATAGAGCTTCCGCTCTTGTTCATTACAAATATCGTTTTTTTAAAAAAAGGCTTTTCTAAATTTTATTTTAATTTGATTCGTCCCATGCTAAAGTTATAAGATAGGCTACTTACTTTTGACCTGCTGTTCCTAACTGCAATTATTTGATTTGTTACTTTATTGGGATTCCAATTCTTTGCCTCACAGTATATGTGGAAAATAAAGCTTTTTCAGGTTCAATGCACCATATTAGGAGCTTCATCTAGGAAATTTTTTTATATTCCTTTCCTTTCGTAAATAAAAACGTATATCTTGATTCATATGTAATAGCTGAATTCCTTAGCTCTTTTCCTTTCGTAAATAAAAGCGTATATCTTGATTCAAATGTAATAATTGTATTCCTTAGCTCCTTTCTTTCGTAAATAAAAACGTATATTTTGATTCACATGTAATAACTGAATTCGTCAGCAATGAATTTTTCTATAACTAAATTTCTTTTTTTATAGTGATGTTTGAATTTTGAAGCAGGTGGTTGAAATATTTTCTTTAAATAAACCAAGCTTAAAATTTATGTTAGCAACGAATGTTAACCTTACTTTATAATAGAATTTCAAATTTAAAATGATATTCAGGCAAATTGTGTTGTATCATTTCATCAAATATTGAATTTGCCTCCAAATCAATTTATATTTCTTGTAAAATATGAAAATATCTCTCTTGTTATAAAAATCACTGATTCTTTACATATTAATGCAAGTATTTGACCTAAACAGTAATCTCGAAAACTCGACCAAATGTGGATTGAAGATGGCCGAGGTTGGGAAAATGCCAGGTTATCGGAATAAGATTGAAAACGAATAAGTACGAGTGTTTCCTCAGAAAATATTGTATTGCACTTACATGTATTGTTTTCTTGAGAATATAGCAGAAAATAAACTGCCCAAATAAACAAAGGAAAATTGCATACTTTCTGAAGGCATAGAGTATCTACTAATGAAAAGGAAAATTAATGAATACATAGTATACAGTAATTTACCTGTAATCAGATACACCTAAGAAAAAATACCTTATTAAGGCACAAGGCTGTCTACAGCGAAAATTAAGTAGCCGACTTAGCAAAAACTTGTTGCTTGGGTTTTTCGACATGCAACGTTATGGTTGATTCTCCGGAACTGCCGGGTTATTGAGAGTGCCGAGTTTTCGAGAATACTGTACCACAAATTAAATATCAGTAACTTCAAGGAACACATGCAGGTATTGATCATTACAAAAATAAAAGCCTGTAAATCACAGTGCTTCCCAAACTTTCAATGTTTGCGACCTAATATTCAATCATAATTTTCATCACGCCCCCTTCAAAACAATAACGCTAAATACAAAGCCAAAATACGACTTTAACCTCTTAAAAGCCACCGACGTATATAAACGCATCGCTCAGCCAAAGCATTTATTGTCCCGTACGTATATAAGTGTTTTTCCGAATTACGATCTTTTCTGTACACTGCTATCCATAAAACTATTCAAAAGGCTTTGGAATGTAATAAAAGGAACTTGACAGTGTTTTCTAAGGATTTACCCATTTCAGAGAGGTTTGCCTATTTATTACTTTTCTCTCCTCCACCCCCCCCAATACATCACATACTCATGGCTACGTGGAAAACGGTGGCATTGGGGAGCGAATAGCGTAACTTTTAATCGGCAGTTTTAAAGGATTAATTATAAACCGTACTAATTTTTAAGGTAAGCGCTATATATAATTTTTGGTTATAATTTTATATATGACAAGCCCACATGGGTCACTGGCAATTATTAAACTTGTTCTTAACTTAGTATAGCTAAATTAATTATAAAATACATTGTGTAGGACTGTGATACATTGATAAGTATATTATATCAGTATAAATGAGAATTTTACTTTTATTATGTCGGAATGTATTTCGTTTGTTTACTTTTAGTAAATTAATAATTTTTTAAATAATCTTTTGTTTTTGACTTTTCAATATGCTTGCGCCCCCCTCGTAGAGTTATTACGCCCCACAGTTTGAAAAAAATGCTGTAAATTCTCAACTTTTGAAGAAGATGAAAAAAAACCACATAAAAGAACAAATACAGGGGGAAATTAGCTGGAATTATTCAACCAAGGAATATGTGAGAATACAGCAATTTTATCATTCAAAGTCTAAGAAAACTCTGTCAGCTAGGATCTCTGATCAAAAGAGTTACACTAATCTTTTCCTCATAGTATGTGCCAGATACCATGCAATGCGTAATTGTTTCTAGCCGAATGAAGCATCCGAGTGCACACAAGCATGCATTCTACGTTACCAGTAATTGAAGCGAATGAATTCCATGCATCTGGGTTGCGAGTGGCAGCTTAATATCCTAACTCATGTTCCTCTGTGATGTAGCAATCCTCTGACTCGAGGAAACTAATATTAAGCAGCCCTCTTGTCTTCTATATGCGCTCGAGATCCCACTTATCTTGCACGCTCATTAGTTCAGCTTTCCGGTGCATTTAGTCACGAATCTTTGTGGTAAACAGGCATTTCACCAGATTTAGATACCGGCCCAATGTGTGTGACAAAAGGAATGAAGCTAGCTCTAAAGGATGGAATAAAGCTCGTTTAGTTGGGCGCGCTTTACTTAAAAAGAATTGAACCTAAGCATTTAAGGTGAGACCTTTCGATTTGTGGAAGAGAGAGAGAGAGGAAGGTTTCTTTTCGTTATAAATCAAACGAAACTTACGTTTGGGGCATCAAACTAATGAAACTTTCTTCAACATGAGAATTCATTAATGACGTTTGGATCTCTGGGCTTTCGTTTGCTTGTTAAATTAACTCTTTAACTGCCGAGGAAAAGTTACGAAATTTAACCCTCAGTGCCACCGTTTTTCCCACAGGCGCGCATTGTTACGCGGTTTATTAAGGGGAAAGAAAAGGCGTGTTTTTTCACCTAAAAATTGTTTACTTTCACTTTAAAGGAGAAAAGAAAAGGATAAAACAATAAAATGGAAATAAAAAAATTTAATATCTAGAGTAATAATATAATCAAAAGAGTAAATTATATATATATATATATATAACTAATCTGTTCTGTGATATATCCTGAAACATGGTTGAACACATAAACCAGTATCATATTCAATGCATTCGTACAAAAAATTAAAAAGCTCCTATTACACGCGTTAAGTAAAAATGACAGTAGATGATTATTAGAAAAGAGCACACTCAAACGAAAAAGCTAGAAAAACTGCTTATGTATGAATTTCCTCGTTCCTGGAATATACGCTTTCAAATTCCTTCTCCACTTCTTCTCCGAAATAAGTAAATTCCTTAGAAGCACTGTCAAACTCATATTATTGTATTCCAAAGCCGTGGGACTAGTTTTAAACAACACAGCACAATACAAAAAGTTCTCCTTCGGATGGACGAGTATACACGTCCGGGGCACTAAAAGCACCGGCTCAGCAGGACGTGTATACACGCCCCCGGCACTTTTGAAATTTGTTAACTAAACAAATTGCAAAAATAGATTACGAATGTACTCATTTAGTATATACAAACAAATAATATTACGCTCAAAAGACCTATGTTTATTAAGAGAGAGGAAGATTATTCTTTTTAATAAAATAATAACTTCAGGAATCTCCAATCATACCCCCTTTAGAAATTTAATACCAAAGAATTTCAAAGATTAAATTATTTTTAATTGTATTTTGATTAATTAATCATTGTAACAAACTTAATAAGAGATAAAAATTGTAATTGAAAGGGAATACTGTCTCTAATATATCAAATTACTGGGATCTAATTTTAAACCATTTTTCGATCAATAATTACAATTTTAATCTAAAGGATTAAATTCCATCGTAATTAATGTTCAGTATGATTTTTTGGAGTTTTAATTAAATAATCTATGTAAAAGAAATATAAATTCAATATTTAAATGAAATTAATATTTTATTATCAAAAACAGTAAACTACTTCATGGGGGAAAGACATGTTATGTTTAATATAATAATGATAATTGGTATGATTAGTATGTTATTTTAGTACAAAAGTGTGTTTTTTAGAAAATGTAATTAAATAGTCATCAAAAGTGTCAATTATAGGTTTTATTTTGGAATAAGTACAATGATGCACTCAGGTTTGAAATTATATAAATATTTATTATTCAAAACAGATTTATCCATATATTGTATCGTATTTCTCATATCATTTCTCATATATTCGTAAATAAGACAAATTGCGTATATATTTTGCTCCTGAAAGATTTACACGCTGGTAAATAAAGCCTCCGTGTTTGTCAAGAAAATAAAGCAACATGACAAAGACGCACGCTTCTAGATTATCCTTGCTGTACGTGGCAGGATATTACCTTGGCTTCATTTCTTACTGACCAGAAATAGGATATACTTAGAAGAGAGGATTTCCTACACATAAGGTTGTGTCATCTATAACGGCCATATTATTAATAATTGTTATTACTATTAAAGAGTGAGGTAAATAATATTAAATCTGAGATTATTGCAATAGTTCAGCAATAACTGTAACGTATCATGTGTTATTAATAAATAATAGCACGGTGTTTCAAAATTGTAATAAAAATTCGTTAAAATTTCAGTTTTTAATTATTCTTATGTTAAATCTGGAATTAATTTATTTTGATCTTTTTTGTTTCCTAAACGAACTAAACATACAGATACATATATAAACTTTTCATTCCATTTATATTATAAATATACTGTTAAATACATCTTTTAAATTGATAAAGAAATACAGTTGAAAAACTGATATTCTACACACTATTAACTAGAAGTAACTAAACTTAAAATTAACTAAACAAATTAACTAAAAAATTAATAAGTTTTTCTTTTATGTAACACTCTTTATAAAACGTTAACAATTAATCAAAAATCAGTACATCTATTTAGTAATGTGGTATCGAATTAATTTTAATTAATTATAAACTCAATAGCTCGCATAATAGTTAGAAAATAGCTGTAATAGTAAGTAAAGGTCAGAAATCGATGACAACATCCAGACAATCTGAATCGGAGTTTTATCCAAAATCAACGAATGTATTATGAAAAAAAGGAACTATGAAGCTTGAATCTTCATTAGTACTTTTGCTTAAATAAAAAATAACCTTATAGTTTTCTGAGTTTTGGAAATTTTCCAAAATTTTCTGCACGGAAATATCCTTTTAACGAAGTTCTCTGTGAAAGCTAACTGAAAAGTCTTTTCAAACGACGAGCATTTTTACTCTGAAAAATAGACTGCAATGCAGATTAAAATGTAGATAGTAATAACACGCAATAAAAGCTGCAATGCTGTAGACAATAATGCTAACTTATGATCAGAATGACGCCCTTATACATATGAGAGAATATAAACTCTTTTAATGGTGATACATTCTTTTTTAACAGAACAGAAAAAAATACAACAAATGTTGCATCTGTGTTTTTATAGCAGAAAATACTCTCTTCACAGGATATCAAATGAAACACCCTCTTTGAGGAAAGCAAGTTAAAGTTGGTGCTATGATTTCTGAGTTACAAAACTGCTGATTGCTTTTGACATGAGAAAAATTGTTAAAATGACCACATCAGTTTTTATTGAAACATTTAAATGGTGAATAAAACACAAGAATGAAGAATCTAATACAGGGTCTGCAACCTCTTTTAGTTGTGGCGTGTCAAAGCAATCTACCTATATGATTCAGCGTGCCGCAAAGTAGACGAGTTTTGAAACAATTCGATTCCCGTGATAATGCATGTAGAATTAGAGACTAGAGGTCAATAATTTAACTTGACAGTTTTATTATATATATTAGTTTTGCATCATTTAAAGATATTTCTTACCATAAAAATAAACTGCTTAAAATGTAACTATTTCTTTAACAAAAATAAAAATAAATTTAAATTATACATATAATACGTATTTTTAAACATATTTATATTAAAATAAGAAATAGACAACATAAAATATAAGTATTTCCCATCATTATAGTTAAATAGAAAGATAAATAAAAAATTTTTAATGCAAACCTAGTGTTTGCACCGCTTTACTTTCATATTGCAAAATCGCATGTGTGACTTTCAACTTGACACGATTCTGAGCATTCAGTTGTTATACAATTTCTTTGAAAACTCGAACTTTTTTCATATGAGGAAAGATTTTTTACTTTGACATATAGAACTAAAAGCGGAAAGCCGAGTACATGCAATTTTCTCTCTTCAAACGATTAAATCTCTCCAGCACAATGAAATTCAATAATTAACAAATAGCTTTATCTTTAGAGTTAGTTATCTTTAAGATTTTTTCAGAATTCCGTAAATGAGCATAATTCTGAAGATGTTGGTCAAATAAAGTCCATTAGAAGTTTATCTACTTCCACCCCCTCAAAAATTGACAAATTTGTTGAATAGCACAAAGTGGCACTGAGAATTGTACCGCAGACCACATGTAGCACGCGTGCCATAGGTTGCCGACCCCTGCTATAGATTATGTTGTACAATTTTCTTGTATAGTATGTACTGACACACTTAAGGTATCCGGCTACTTGCGACAATTTTTTTTTGAAAAAATGGAGATATGGGGATTTTTTTTTTTGTGATTTTTATATTTATTTAGTATATTTTAAGAAAAAAATCGTAAAATTGAAAACAGAAATTTTTATTATTATTATTAAAAGGGGAAAAAACTGGTGAAAATGTACAAAAAATTACATAAACGGGGCGCGCTCTATACAAAAAAATTTTAAGCAAATTCTCAATTTTTAAATTTTACTGAGTTACTTTGTTATTCATGTTTGAAATAATCTTCAGGATAATAGACAGTGGCGCGTAACGTACACCCCCGCAACCCCGCATTGCGGGGAGGCCCAAGAGTTCTAGGGAGCGCAAAGACTGTCTGACGCCAAGTACGTATTTGGGCTTGGGGCCCTGAACTTGACTTTGCAGGGGGTGCTAATATTCTCCGTTACGCCCCTTATAATAGATTTTTAATTTTTACAAAAACTAGAGCACTCTATCTTAGTGACTATATGAAATTGTTTAAAAAAAACATTGATTATATTGACACAAAGGATTGTAAATTTTGAAATAAAACAGTGATTGATAAATCTGAAGGTCAAAACACTTCTACTGTTATACAAAACATTCACAAAAAATTTCAGCAAATTATTTTCAAAACTTTTTGAGCAATAGCTGTCCCCGTTTGAGTTTTCGGAAAAAAAACATATTTCGAGTAAAACGCATTTTAAAGTTTGACATCTTGTGTCATCTTCTTTTATTAAAACACTTGTAGTTTTTGTTCTAGTGAATGGAAAATAAAAAGCTTGGTATTTTTATGAAGCTAATAAGATGGTCAATAAAATAAAATCATAAAAAATTGTCTATTTTTGAAAAAAAATCATGATTTTAGGGTCGCCGGATACCTTAAATATATCACATAAAAATATTTATCTAATCAATTCAGTTTAGTTATTTTCTTTCGTAGGTTTTATTTTGAAATAACTTTATAAGAAAATATATATTACAAACAAAATTGTATTTTTCATACTTTGCACCAAACATTTGAATTATGTTACTTGATTATAGATAAACGTCTAAAAAACTATATATATATTTGGTGCCTCATATAATTTCAGTATAAAGGAATTGTATTGTATAATTTCATTATAAATTAAGAGTGTCACATAATTTTGTTACAAAACAGTGCCATAAAGTTATTCTTTATTTGTGAGTTATATCTAAGAATTTTCTCAATGTTATATGTCAGATATTTTGATATTTGAATTTCGCAAACAAATTACAGTTATTTTCATCGGCAATTCTGCTTATTTTAGTTAATATAAATAGAGTTTAATTTAAAAAACGATTTCCCTTTAAATTGGTCATTTTTCATTACTATTTAAGTTCTTGTTACAACATGAAGGACTATTTGCATGCACCATCATTATTTAAGATAACAATACATGAGGGTTAGATTATTCACATGCTTCATTAATTCCTCGAATACTAGGTCACAATCGAACAAGGATACATATTCTGGAAATCCTTCAAAATTATGCGTCCTGTATTTCGCCTAAGGGTCTTATTGGTAGATAATGCTGTATTGCATGATATTAGTCTATTTGAAAAGCTTCATGAAAGAGCTCGTATGTAGATGATATGTAGGGAATCTTGCTGTTCTGATGTATTTAGATTTCAAATTCCTTTTTGACTTATTAACTGTGGATTCCCATTATATCTAATTTATATATTTACTGTTTTTCTTTGCTTTAAGACATTTCATAAATACAAAATTACGATATTTCCTAAAGCAGATTTCCCATATAAGAATTTAGAATAAGAATCCCAGAACATATTTTTCTTTCGCCCATTATTTCAATGTTATAACACTACTACGGAAATCTATATATGTCGAGGGAAAATGATGAAATTAGGGATTTAATTAAATCTCTAAGGTGTATGATTAATTCACAGAAGATGTTAAAGTAAAAACTCTTTGGGTCATTTCCCTAAAGAAAGTAAGTGATTTGATCCAATCCCTGAACTGTTTTAGTGAAAAGATGAAATAAACAAGTCAGAGAATTTACTCTGCTTTATTTTCGATTATTTAATTATTAATTAATCCCATTCATGGAAAAATGTTTAAAAGTTTTAATAAAAATGCTTTTTTAAAAAAATATCAGTTAAAATATCTCTTTCTCTTTTGTTAATTAGTTTCGAATAAATAATTTGTATGTTAGTGACTATTGTATTACTTATTCTATATTTAATGAGGCATATTTACTGAATAAAAATACTTTTAAACTCTTTTAACAATATTATTTCCTATTTACACTAAAAGAGTTCAAGGATTTGATCAAATCACTGACTTTCTTCAGAGAAATGACCCAAAGAGTTTTTATTTTAACATCTTCCGGGAATTGATCATGTCCCTTAGGTATTTGGTCAAATACCCAATTTCATTATTTCCCTGCGATATATACACAATATAATACTGAAGAGGCTGACGGGACATTTTCAAAGTAAAAAGCTGATAGTTTCGCACCCCCGAATAGTATTAAACCTTATTATTTATCCTTAAAACATGGGAAAAGTTTAAGACTCTCCCGGATTATTAATTAGTCAGATTTCCGAATATTATATTGAACTATATTTAAGTATTTAATTAACGAGACAATGATTTTATTACAGGATGCAATTCTTGGTCCAAAGTTTTCAATTTGTGAACTTAAGTTATAAATTTCCATATATATATATTAAATGTTACTCTCATAACTTCAGTAATTAATTTACAGCAACGTATTTCATATTTTTACATTTCACCAACCTCACCAACGTAAGAATAGTTTAAGATGCAATTTGTTTCTCTCTCTCTCTCTCTCTCAGCATTACGAAGTGAATTAATTTAGATATTTTTTTGCAGAGTTATATGGCCTCACTTAATTCACGAACCTTAAGTGGAGAATCATTCCACGCCCCCACACTTAAAAATATATCTTAAAATAATAATAGTAGTAGATCAACATTGTAAAACAATTAAAAGTAGATCAATATGTTTTAGGTACTTTATGTACAAGCAACTAAAATATATAGTATTTGTTATTACATAATTATAATGAAATTTCAATAAAATTTACTCATTATAATCACATTAATCTGTGGTCCGAACGTCACCTACCCATGCATTCTATTTAATAACTCGGATACGTGCTTGCATTTTTTTTTACTCAAATTGTCGAAGTCTAGGTCTCTTGAAATTATCTGCAGTCACATTTCATAATCTGCGTTTAATTTGCTTTAGTTTTGTTTTTGTAGCCTCTAACATTGAGAAATATTTTTCACTTAAGTAAATTATTCTGAATGGCCTTAAACTGTTTATAATTGTGGGTCAAATAATCTGTATTCTGATTATACATATATATATAATCAGAATACAGACGATATATATATCTTTCTATATATATATAATATTAAAATTCCTTAAAATATTAATAGCTTATTATAAATTTATCAATTTCCCTATATAGTATTAGATTCCTTTTATAGTATTAGATAAAATTACTTAATACTATTATTTTTTTTAATTCATATATAATCCTAGTGTCCTTAAAGTAATGGTAGTATGTAAACACTCTTTTTAATTTTTATTTCCATTTTCTTCATACTTTTGCTAAGTGCTACTATTCAGCCATTCCCATGCTTTGAATTTGCATTTGGGCCCAGAATCTGGCAATAATTTGTTTATTGTACTCAGATTTAGTACCGGGCTCTGCATTTTTGGATGTAACTTTTAGGAAAGTTATCTTTTTCTTGTAATGGATTTAGATATTCTATCCATTATTTTCAATAGGTTTTTGCTCAGTATTATTTACATAAAGGGGGAAGGTTGGCTGGCCAAAAAACATGTTCAATCCCACTTTAATATAAATTGTTTTATATATAACAGCGGTCCTAAGTCAGAAATGTTTATAATACTGTAGCATTCATATTTTTATATTTTAAACTATTATATTTTAATTTCTCATATATATCCTTCCTAAAATCTTATGTCTATTTATCTTGCAATTTCAATTTTTTGGTTTTGATATTATTGAATATTCATCTCTCTTTAGTAGAGAATTTTCACTACATATTTATGCAGTGATAATTAAGAGTATAATTAAGTATATAATTTAGGAGTTGCTCTTGCTTAAACTCAAATTTTAACATTGAACTAAATTGTCGGTAAATAGTTCCCTCTCCTTCATTATAGGTGTGTTTTGTCCACAATAAAAGCGTATTTTCCGTAAAAAAATTCTTTAGTTGTGTAAAACATTGTACTAACGAGTAGAATATTATTTTGTGGATCTCGGGATAGCAAATATAATAGAATATTAATAATCTAGTCGGTGATTCACATATAAATAAAAATAAGTTTTAATTTTCTTTTATTATATTACAATAAAGTTTAAAAATGTATTACAAAATAATGTTCTACGTATAAATAAAATTTTCAGTTTTAGATACTTGTAGCTATACAAACTTCATAGAGAACTCCGAATCCACATTTTGCATACACATTTCTTTTTGATTTTTTATTGTGATTCGTAGAACTCCTTAGATATGCCTCGTGGAACCCCAGGGTTCCGTGGAAAACAGTTTTAAGACCCCCGTCTTAGAGTAATAAAAACGAAATTAAGATAGAGGAAGTTTTTTTATAAATATTCACTGGTCTGAATTTTAAATCTTTTAACATTTATTGAGTTAGTAGGACGATGTTTTGCGAGATAAAATTGTGTTGAGAAACCAGATTTAATTCATAATTCGTATATATTATGAACATTAAATTTAGTTTGGTGGGGGGGGGATTTATATGGCATTGAATTCATGTGGAATTCAATGTGCCGGAGATAGAGAAAAAGGAAGAAAAGCAAGTATACAAAGAAAAGAAGAACCGGAAATAGAAAATAGATTGGTAGAGTATTCCTACGGTGCGTCAGCAATATTTGCCAAAGATAGTAAACCCTATGGGGAGAAAAAGTACAGATCACTGGCTATAAACACCCACAATAATAGAGTAAGTATGATTAATCTTGTTCCTGAAGAAAATAAGCCCCCCTCAAAAGAAAATTTATCAAACAGTCATTTTAAAAATAAATAGAAAAAAAATCGGAGATTGTATTTACTCAAGAGTATATTTAGTACCTGACTACGTGCCCGGAACCATGATTTAAAAACGGCAAGCATAAATGCATAATTTTCACATATTTAGTGTCACTTAGATTAGAATATATGTATAAAAATTACTTTAATAATATCAGACAAAATAATATTATTAAATATTTCGACAAAATAAACTTGAATAACCTTTTTAAATAGCTTTTTTCTTTTTAGAGCTTGAGCTGTATAATATTTGTTTGTAGTAGGAAGCTCAGATTCTCTGTACAGAGAGGCTCAACTATGATTTTTGAACAATTCACATTATTTTCAGAGTTACAAACTATTTGAAATAATTATCGGCGTATTTTCTTAAAAATTTCTCCCTTCTGTTTTCGTAAAACATGGATGTAAAACCAACTTCCAAGTTATGCGTTTTAATTTAGTTGAACTCCTCTGTACAGAGGTCTGAGCTATATACAGGCAAAATATTAATACATTAAATAGAAGCATTTTTACAAAAGGAGAACATTTGGAAAAAAGCTGCTATTCTTTTGTCAAAATATTGTACTTAAATAATTTTATTGTAATACTATTCTTAACCCAATTTTATATACATTGTCTAATCTAAGTGACGCTAAATATCCTAAATATTATCCATTTACACGCTTTATAAAATCAATACGGTTCCGAACGTAGTCGGATACCTTTTAAAATGCACAAAGAGATAATACAATCACTTCATGAAACAAAAAAATATCATATATTAGGTGTATTTTTATTTCAGATCTACGGGAGACATACTTAAATATATTTATAAAATTATTTTTGCATATTTCTCACTAAAAACCATTTTTTTTTCTTTTTTTAAAAAAATTAATTTATTTTGTGATAAAGTTTTGCACTTTTAGAGTTAACTTCATTGTATGAAAGAGGTCATAAACTTGATAGTAATAATTTTTTTTAAGAATTAATTATATCATGTATTACATGTGTATGTGTGTGAATATAACATAATAAAATAACATTATATTATTACTCACAGCTAGCAAAGAGAAAAATTACATAATATTATTTAGAACACGAACTTTTATCTAATATATACAATATTTTATGCTTCAAACTACCTGTTTTAAGAAACACATATAATACAAAGAAACATACTTTATATAATAATCAGTAGAAAGAACATGCTTATGCAACAATACAATATTTGATGAAAGAAAACGCGTATTTTGTACTACCGGATAATGCAATTGCAAGGTAAACTACAGGTTAATTATAAAGATACTAGTGTGTTTTAAAACCAGATTTTGTATATGCTATTAAATTCGGTTTGTTGCCTAAGAGGGTTTTCATAGAAACGCTAAAGATCCCGTTTTGTTAGTTAAAAGAAAAATTTACAACAGACTGTCTAGACTATAAAAGAAATGGAAAAATATAAACTTCGTATTTATGTGAAAAAACTGTTAAATAACAAGACTGGAGCTGGCACCATTTTAAATTGTTTCTTGCATCTATTTTAGAGTACAAAGGAAGGTAAATTTAACTCATTTTTTGTTTTTCTGAACTATTTTACTTTTATGAAGCATTGCCTGATTATGATAATTTATACAAATATTTTTCTTTATAATCATTGCATTTTTTTCACTTCGCATAAATCAAATATAAGTGAACAAATTATATCTATATATAAATGAGACTTTAAAAAACATTTTAAAATGATATGGGACTCAAAATGATAAAATCTCTGGCACTTTTTCAATCTTCATGAAATCCATTGGAATAATCCTTAATATATGCTTATGCTATGCAACATACTTCGTTAAAAATATTTATAGCATTTTGAGATACTAAAAAATTTTCTTTTTTAATACAAACTCTTAATTATACTGTTCCTTGAGAATTAAAATTTACAGTTCAGTTTTCTATAAGTATAATCATTTATATAAAACAAAATGAAGAATTTTCGATTGAATATTTAAAAGGGGAAAAGAAGATTTCTGCCTAACTTATAACAATTTTTTCTTTAGAAACACTCCAAATACGTTTTCATACTCCTTAATATATTAATTAACCATCAAAATGATTAAAAGTTTATGTGGGATTATTTTTTACTAATACAATAAACATTACAACTTAAGCTTTCGCATAAAATTGGAATCAGAAAGCCTATTTTTAATTAAAAACATTTAATAGGAGAATAAATATTTGTCTTCAAAACAAAAAGAATTGAAGCTTATTACCCTAGAAAAATACAATGCATGGAAAGTAGTTTTATTTGAATATTTTTTTTGTTGGAAATGGTAATTACAGTTTATGGCATTTTTTTTAAAAAAAAAAAAACCCGTTTACTTGGCCTTTTTTTGTCCCGCACTTAAAGGTCAAAACCTAAAAAGAAACAATCGTGTGAATCGTATATTATGCAGAATCAGAACTCATTTATTGGCAAGGAAATCGTCAAATCGCCGTATGCTGGATCAGCATTTCCGGGCAGCCAAGGCAAAACTTTTTTTTCGTACTTTTTCTCTCTATTTTTCATTTTCTTTTTGCAAAAATAAGATCTTAGTGGGGTCATTAAATGATGACATCCAGACAATTAGCCTGATCGAAAAAAAAACCCTCTGTTGTTGAGGTAAAATCGATCAAACAATCAATAACTTTCATTGAGAATGAACACGTTTTGGTGACCAAAAGGAATGTGATTGAAAATGTAACGCACCACTATTAAACAGAGAAGAATATTTTTCCCATTAATGCGCCAGATTTCTTTGACAGAAATGAAGCTGAAAAAAGATGAATATATGCATGAAAATCTCATTAAATGGGAATGAATGGAATTTATGAGAAAAAAAAAACCGTATTGCGAATTAAAGGAAGAAATTTTGAAGCAATGTTTATTTAAAGAGGTTTTTTCCCTTGAGTAATTGAGAACATATATTTTAAAATTTCAATTACAGTTTCTCACGCAAGGAATGGGTTTAAGATAGTATGTTTTGATTTAGAAAGAGAAACACTTTGCATTAAACGGTAAACTATGAATATTAATGACTGATATACCTTTTGCTAAGAGGAGTAGGCTTTATAAATTAGAAACTTTAAGTTTAAAATATTTCTTATTTCAATCTTAAATTAAATAATTAAGTTTAAAAATGCTTTACCGAATTATTAATTGTAATAATTAAATTGGTGTTATTCACACAAAAAACAAACAAACAAAAAAAAAAAAAAACTAAAGAATTTGTTATAATTATTTTGTAAAAATGGATACTACACACAAATTACTTTTTTATTGCTTTTTTTTAAATTCAGTCCTTTTTTTTCTGAACTAGATTTAACACATCAAGGGTAGAAAATAAATTTTCCACTTCATATTTTTTGCATTTGCATTTGCTTTTCATAACTAAATAACTCAAAAGCAAGCTAACTAATTGTAAATATTCGTTATTAATAAAGCAATTGTTCTTTTGTACAGATACCTTAAAAACTATGTGCAAAATATCTGGGCTTTTTTTCCCTACGTACGATAACATTGAAACATCATTTAAAATTTTAACTAATAAAATTTTTTAAAAATTACGTATTTAAAATCATTATAAAAAGCATGCAACTTAAATTGCAATAATTTCCCATAAAACTAATTTTTTGAGTACTCCAAAATCACATTTGAATTGATGTAGTGAAAAAAAACATTTTCAAAGAAAGCAAAATAATTTTGATTTGAAATATATTTTATATTAAGTTTAAATAGCGTAAAAACATTGATGATATATAATTAAACTAGTGCAATTTGAAATTTCATGAAGATATCTTTTTATGGGTTAAATATTTCTTAGATTATCTGTAAGTAAATGTATTGCATTCTGAATTAAAAAGAATAGCATTGTTATACATATACTTGACTTATATCTAAAATAATACGGCAAAATATATAATAAAAGCATGCATTTTAAATTTCGTAAGATAAAAGCAATATTTCTGTTCAAGGAAGCTACTAAGACATTAAAACTCTATAAATTTAAACTGATAAAAACATTTATAATACAATATCTCACAGTATTAAAATGATTCTTAAATAATAAATATCGCAAAATCAATACATTAAGAAGTAAAAATTCGACATTAAACTGTAAACTAATACTTTCAAGCTAAGTAATTTCTATGTAAGCAATTAACTTGCTAGTTAAGCAATTAATACATATGCAATTTCCAGAGAAAAACTCTTATGTAAATTTAAACAGAGACTTCCAATTTTTTTTCTCACAGCCTATGATACCGGGGTGGCATAATTCCAAAATATGTTTCTGTAAGCATCTAAAAATTATAAGGAATTTTAAACATCATTATACATTAAGGAATTCCACAATGACGAACAAGTTGAGAAAATTTGACTTTAAAAGGATGTGCTAAATTGTGTATGCATAATCAAAACATTTTTTGCCAGTTTGCCTTGTGACTAATAAACTCTCGCCTGGTGAATTTTCTTTCATTTTGAGTTATCCTTAGCTAAACACATTTATATCCAACCTGAAATCGTATCAAAATTTGATTGGGTAGTACAAGCTTTCTGCTCCATGATAAGAAAAATCTTTTTTCGTATAATTGAAAGTCAACTCTCTTTTAAAATTATATTTATCTCATTAATAATTGGATTTATTGCATTGGTTTACTTAAGATTTTTATTCCTTTTTGAAAAAAGAAATTGCTAGAAATGTATAAACTGTAAGACAATAAATCTGCTATAATTAAAGTAACAAAGTTATTTATTTTTATTTGGTTTGTGTTTAACTCCCTTTGTACTAAATTGCATAAATATTAGTTATTTATGTCGAATTTTATACAAATCGGAAATGAAAGTTCTATTTTCATATTTTTTTTATTCCTGTTTGTTCTAGCATACAAAATAGAGAATTATAAAAATATAAATATCGATAAAAAAAAGTCTCATTAATGTTTTCATCTCCCAATATCATTTTTATTTATTGTTTTATGAAAGTATAGCTATATATATACACGATATTATCATTTTAAAAAATGTATTTTTTGTAAAACCCAGTACTTAGACATTAAATAAATATTAAGTCTAAAAACAGACTTAAGACTTTCCAATTTCATTTAAAATAAAAGACTTATTTGTGTTAAATTTTTTATAGTATTTTACTGTAAGCAGAGCGTGTGTAAGACCATATGATTGTGATCGATGTATTCTTTTCAATTAAAAGGTTTAAAAAAATTTTTACACTTCGTAAGAAGAAGAATAAGTAGTTATAGAGGACTGGTTTTTTTACAGGTCATCTTAACATATACATAAATGAAGTATTTCGGATTTGATTTAAGGCATTTAGTTATTAAGCGATGGTTTCTCGTTGTTGTCGTGGTACAATTGAGGAGGAAGCATTTTATTAATTAGAGATCCACATTTACTTTTTACATAAAAAATGCAACACAAACAAGTAACAACACGAAAAACATCACACGCGTAGTTTCCACTATGTTCACAAAATCATTTTTCGTTCGCTCACATATCTCAACCTTTAATAATTTTTGTCGACCTGTGATGGGTCTATCCGAGTTCTTTCGACTAATAAGCCTCTTGGGGAATTTTGGGGTCTCTAAAAATTATTCTATTATAAACCTTACCCGAAGAAGATGTGAGGATGTAAATTAAAACTTGTATTTAAAGATTAAAACTTTCAAGTTATAAAGAGAAAGAGGATAGACTGCTAACGGATAGCAGTGATTGATTAAACGTGAAGTGGGGAGTGAGATCTTCGTAGCGTATTTGTGTAATATTAAAGTTGACGATTTGGTCAACTATAGATTAATGGATGATACGGAAATTGGGGCAGGTGTATTGCCCCGAAACATAAGTGGATCTGATTAATTGGTGACTTCGTACCGTTTACCCTCGCTATTACTTTCCATATTTAGTAGTTGATGCATCTCTTAACTTGGTTAATAGAATTAGTGTTGTTATTCATAATAGTAAATAAATAGAAGCTATTTTGAATAGGGCTAATCTTCAAAACAAAATGCAAAACGAAAGCTGTTAGAATCATATGATTTCGAAAGGCTCTATGATTTCATTCCAAGTTCATGTGAAGCAAGACTGTACGATTCTACTTCCTTTTAAATTGCAAAGCTCTCAGTTTCGAGAGATAAAAGCTGTGTGTTAAAGAAAATACTAAAAATTAGTCAAATCACGAAGTCTTTAAAGGGGCTCACAAGAGCATTATGAATGAAAATCCCTCGATAAAAAATTCAAGTGAATTATTACACAGAAAACACACATCTGAAATAGGTTCATAACATTTTTGTTATCTTCACTGTAAATTTTTATTACACTAATTTTAAATTAAAACTCAAGCAAATAAAAAATTAACAAGAATGAAAACTAAAATGGTTATTCAATTATTACTTAAAAATACTGAAGTTTTTTGGTTTCAGTATCCAGTTAGTTCTAAAACATTGTTTCATTTTTTTTTCAGATAACGTAATCGCGTGTACATACAAATTTAAAGGCCTAGGAATGGAACGATATTACTCTTTGATGTCAAATTTACTCTCAAGCAGTTCATTATCGTTATTTTTTAATCGAAAATAACAATGCCGTTGACTGAATATATATTGATGGACAAATACATTACAGAGTGCGTGCCTAGGATTTAACATATGGTGTTAGCGCCTTAATGGACGCTTGCTGAGTGCGATAACATTTCTGCTTATCTTTTCACATTTAAATGATATCCATTATAGTGTAAATAGCAAAATTGGGCCAAATGAGAATTTCTAAGTTAAAGATGAAATGAAAATTTAAGTAGTAATTTACAGTGCAAAAGTCAGCTAAATCTCCAATTAAATAATTTTAAAAGATAGAGTTTTTGTTATTTAAAATGTCCCAATGTGTCGTAGCCTGGCTTTTTCAGTGTTTTGTTTTTGCAAACATAACTATTCTATGCTAGGTAATGTGGCACAATAAGTACTGTTTACATAGATCAATACATTTTTATGTTAAAAGTGAAAAGTCGTGATAATGAACTTCAAATGGAGCAAGAAAGATCTTTTAGTATTTTTTTATTTGGCATTGAAAGAAAAGTCAGATTAAAGAGGAAAAAAAATAAAAATCTAAAATAATGTAAAAATATATCGCAATGAATTAAAACTCTTCTCTATGAAAGGAATATAACACATTATAATAAAACAGTTTTTAAGCAATATTCTAAAAAATTTAATTCTAGAATACTCACAACACTGTTTTCATAAATTCCTGAATATTTTCTGTTCATAATTTATGTAATTATCGCATAATATTTAGTGAAACTTATTAATATTTTCCCCGTTTTGTCTTATCTTTAAAACTAAACTTGATGGGACATTTGTGAGACCACCAGCTTATAATATTTACAATAAATTATACAATGCAGCAATATATAGCTATGAGAATTTTAAGTCAATGTCTAAATTTACACCCTGTTTGTACTGCCAATGGAAAATAGAAAAAGTAGCAATAACAAAGCAATTTTTCAAATCTCTTGTACACTCTTAACTTTTGTTACGCGAGTCTTGTATTTTACAATACTTTGTAAGTGGAAATATTCTATCTGAATAGTATCAGTTGACTTTGGTTAAAAGAGCTCTTTAGAAAATCTTTTGTGAACTTTATCCATTTTTTCTCCAGACGTACGTTTCACAAAATCCCTAGATGCTTACGGTACAATCCCAGTTGCCAAAAATTTATCCCTTGATGCTTTCAGCATTTTCTTGGTAGATGCTGCATATTTAAATTCACGTTTCAGTTCCAACTGAGTTCAAACAAAGACTGATGTTCAGCTAACTCAAAAGTGGCAAGTGGTTTTTTTTCTTGAGCTACGCCATTTGCATTGCATATTTTGGATTCTCATTTCCATAATACTATTTTGCATTTTGCGACACCATTCTCCTGTGTCCAGTGATGCGATAAATCATCTGTAAAATAAAAGACAACAGATAAAAATCGGAGGGGGGAGGGAAGGTGTATTAGATTATTTTGGTGGTGACGCGCGCGTCAATTAAGGAATTTTGGCAAAGTTTTTTAAAAAAAAATATTTTTAAAAGAAAAAGGTTCAACTTTCATTTGTCACAATTTCTATTATTTTGATATTTGTTCTTGTCCTCTTACTACACTTTCTTTCACATTCCAAAAAACTCCAGATTCTATACTACGCTAAAAAATATTAAGGTACTTGCGACAACTTTAAAAAAATGGAGTTATGGAGATTTTATTGTGTTTTTTAGATTTATTTAGTGCATTTTAAGAAAAAAAGTCCAAAATTAAGAAGAGAAAAATAAATTATTCATACTAAACTGAGAAAAAATTGGTAAAAACTTACAAGAAAAATTACATTCAAGCAAATAAAAAAATTAACAAGAATGAAAACTTAAATGGTTATTCAATTATTACTTAAAAATACTGAAGTTTTTTGGTTTCAGTATTAAGACACTACTAAAACATTGTTTCATTTTTTTTCATATAACGTAATCGCGTGTACATGCAAATTTAAAGCTTAGGAATGGAACGATATTACTCTTTGATGTCAAATTTACTCTCAAGCAATACATTTTTAATCGAAAATAACAATTCCGTTGACTGAATATATATTGATGGACAAATACATTACGGAGCACGTGCCTCGAATTTAACATATGGTGTTACCGCCTTAATGGACGTTTGCTGAGTGCGATAACATTTCTTCTTATCTTTTCACATTTAAATGATATCCATTATAGTGTAAATTGTGCAAAAATTGGTCCACTGGACTTCTGGTTTAAAGATGAATGGAAAATTTAAGTAGTAATTTATGGTAAAATAACTAAATTCCAATTGAAGACTTTGAAAAGAGAAGCTCGGTTTTTAAATATCCCACGTGTCAGGCCTATTTTTCATTGTTTGCCCACTCTGTACAAAAAGTTTATGAACACATTCTCACTTTTTCAATTTTGATGTATTATTTTGCTATTCCTTTTTGAAATGACCTTCAGGATAAGAGATATTTTAATTTTTACTAAAACTAGAGCACTTTATCTTAGCCATTAAATGAAATTACTTAAAAAAACAGTGATTACACTAAAGGACTGTAAATTTTGTAATAAAACAGTAATTGATAAATATGAAGGTTAAAACACTTCTAATGTTATACAGAACATACACAAAAAATTTCAGCAAATTATTTTCAAAACTTTTTGAGCAATCGCTGTCCGCGTTTGAGCTTTTCGAAATAAAAACTTGTCGAATAAAATGCATCTTAAAGTTTGACATCCTGTGTAAAGTTATGGCATCTTCTTTTAATAAAATACTTGTAGTTTTTGTTCTAGTGAATGCAAAATAAAAAAAATTGTCTTTTTATAAAGCTAATAAGATGGCCTATAAAATAAAATAAAATCATAATTAAAATTTGTCAATTTTTGAAAAAATCATAATGTTAGGGTAGTCGGATACCTTAAGGGCGATATGTTTTATTTGCTTTATTGTTAACAGAGCTGAATTGGAGCCAGATACTATATGTGAAATAATTTTTATAAATGTTTGCATCTAAAATGTTTGAATATAATATTTCTCTATAACATAATATCACAGTCAGTATATTGTAGAGAAATATCTCCATTTCATATGCAAGAAAGTCAGTCTAAGTTATTTTTAAGTGACATAAGACTGAAAGTTATGGGAAACCACCAGCCAACATAAACTGAAATATCACCCCACATTGCATTTTATTCTGCATAATAAAAATATTACATCCAATGGTACAATATCATATTAGGAATAATATTGTATGACCATGTATAAAATATATTATTATGTATTTCCGTTGAGATCTTTTTAAGTCAGATATATTTCATAAAAGGCTTACAATCTATTGCTCAACAATTTATGTTATAATATTTTAATCAATTGTCACACCTTGGAGCCCTTAAAGAAAGTATAACAAAGTTTCTCAGAGTGTGATGACTTTATGAGGGGAGGGGGGTGGCGAACGTACTGAAAAGTCGAAAACAAAAAAATTATTCAAAAAAAAATATTATTAATTTACTGACAACAAAATACGTTCTGACATAATAAAAAATAAAATACACATTTATACTGATCGAATACACTTATAAATGTATCATCACTGCTGAATTTATTTTATAATTAATTTATCAATACTAAGTTAACAACAGGTTAAATAATTACCAGTGACCCCATGGCCTTGTCGTACATAAAATTATGTACAAAAATTGTTGACTTATTTTGATAATTTGTCCGGTTTATAATCAATCCCTTAACTGTCAATTAAAAGTTACCCGATCCTCTCCTCAATGCCACCGTTTTACATATAGGTGCGCGTATGTGATGTACTGGAAGAAAAGAAATAAATAAGGAAATCCTTAGCAAACACTGTCAAAGTCTTATACCCCAAAGTATTAAGTCAATTGGTGATAGAAAAGGTGTAGGTTGATCACGCGGAAAGACGTATATATAAATTCCAGGCAATGAACGCTTTGGTTGAGCAAGACTTTTATATACGCAGGTGGCACTTAAGAGGTTAATGTCGTATTATAGCTATAGCGTCAAAATATAGTATTTTTGAACTCAATACATTGTTAATGTATGGGGGGAGGTGAGAAAAATTATGATTGAATATTACCAAACACTGGAACTTTGAGAAGCACTGACGTATAGTTATGTGATATAATGAATAGTTGTAGAACTTTGGTTAAAAGGCAGTAACTTTTATTGAATAAATTCATTATTCTGACGCATTAATCAAAAGAATCTTTTTTGTAATGTGTTTAAAGGTACTGGTTGATTTATGGTAAATGTACACATCGCTTTCCACACAAGCTAAAATTGTGTATTTCCTCTTACCGAATTGTTTTCATGGTTCAAAACAAAGTCATTGCATCATTTTCATTGAATCCACTTTTTATTACAGTTATGGTTTCATATGGCTTGTCAAGTATCAAAACTTTTCCATGGGACACTCTAAATATTCGTCGAGCAGCAAGTTCTCAACCCGCAAATTGGTGGAACGGGAAGATAGAGTGGAGCCCCTAGCCCAGAGTTCTTTTTCTCAAACTGAGGGGAACTATGCCAGCACCACACTTGTCACCTGCGTAGTGCTCAAAGTTACGGTTAACGACTGGCGTAAAACTAGCCGCTTACCGTGATGTATTTTGTGATCCTCGATCTGACGCCGTCTATCAGGTGGAATAGCAACAACAAGAAAACTACAATTATTCACTTATACTATTTAGACGGAACATACTCATATGGATACTCATACTCAGGGTAGATTGCAGTTATATCGAGAAAACAATCTGCCTATGCAGAAAAGATGTTCTATAATATGGAAATTAGAAAAAAATAATTTTAAAAAATTTGATTTCAAAAAATTTACTTAAAGGACAAAGAGGAATACTGAAAGTTCTTGGGGTGGGGAAAATGAAAAGACATATATATATATATATATATATATATATATGGTTAGGCGAATTTAGACCAAAAGTATTTTATTTTTCTCCCACATAAATAATCAAAAGTAAGGATTGCTGCGATTGATTGGTACTGAGTACTAAGTAGTACAGTGTAACATTGCAACATTTCATAACTCAGCTCTGTTTTCTAGAGAACCATTGGTTCTTACAGTTCGATGCAAGCTGTTTTCCGTTTTCCGCTTTATCGTGCTCGGTGTAATTTCGACAGTAGGTTATTTTTTAAAAAAATTTAGAACTAAAGAAGCTATTAATTGCACCTGAAGTTTTTCTATGAACTATTTTGTATGTGTCCTCTCATCGCAATAAATACACTGACGGGAAAAATCCCTACACCAAGAAAAATTATTTTTGAGTAATGAAATTTGGACAATGCAATTGTCTAGTTAGCATGTTTAATTGATTAACGTTTCAAGATCACAGGTTAATTTAAGCTCAAGAAAATGTATTTCTAATGTGAAATGCTTTTACATTAGCAGTCGATAGGACCGTAGGTAGCCTAGTGGTTACAGCATCGGACTGCAGACTAGAGGACCGGGGTTCGATGCCGATGCAACCAAATACCCTCCAAGTACATACAGCAGAGTACGTGCTCGTTAAATCAGGGGGTCCGAAAGTCTTATGTATGGTCGCTGCAAAGTCCATGATGTATGCAGGGCTGGAAAATATATTTCCCTCCCCTCAAGTTCCATGTCTAAATTGTGGATTTGGATATAGGTGGTGTCACCATCGATTGTGTAAAAGTCCAACCTGTCTCAGGCTCTAGCAGCAATTTCTATTCCCTTCTGGGAAGAACACGACAAATAAACAACATAATAGTCCGTACTCCTCAGCCGAATACTGGAAATGTCAGTGCTGGCTGCGGATGATGCTGGAGTTATTGTCCAATGATATCTCTGTGCGGAGCAGGCCATCGAGATAGATCTAAAGTGATCTTGGTGGCGGGCCGTAACATGTCAACACTCTGTACAGCACGTTGAGTAACAACAGCGGAGTGAGAGTGGGTGTTATCCCGTTGTAAGACTCCCCCTTGAATGCTGTTCATGAATGACAGTACTATAGATTAAATTACCAGACTGACGTACCAATTTGCAGTCAGTGTGTTTTAGATAACCACGAGAGTGCTTCTGCTGGATAACAATTGCGCGGAGTACAGACGGTCCACATGCTTCATTAATTCCTCGAATACTAGGTCACACCGAAATAAGGATAAGACATATTCTGAAATCCAAAATTATGCGTCCTGTATTTCGCCTAAGGGTCTTATTGGTAGATAATGCTGTATTGCATGATATTAGTCTATTTGAAAAGCTTCATGAAAGAGCTCGTATGTAGATGATATGTAGGGAATCTTGCTGTTCTGATGTATTTAGATTTCAAATTCCTTTTTGACTTATTAACTGTGGATTCCCATTATATCTAATTTATATATTTACTGGTGTTTTTCTTTGCTTTAAGACATTTCATAAATGGCAAAACTTCACATATATTTCCTAAAGCAGATTTCCCATATAAGAATTTAGAATAAGAATCCCAGAACATATTTTTCTTTCGCCCATTATTTCAATGTTATAACACTACTACGGAAATCTATATATGTCGAGGGAAAATGATGAAATCAGGGATTTAATCAAATCTCTAAGGTGTATGATTAATTCACAGAAGATGTTAAAGTAAAAACTCTTTGGGTCATTTCCCTAAAGAAAGTAAGTGATTTGATCCAATCCCTGAACTGTTTTAGTGAAAAGATGAAATAAACAAGTCAGAGAATTTACTCTGCTTTATTTTCGATTATTTAATTATTAATTAATCCCATTCATGGAAAAATGTTTAAAAGTTTTACTAAAAAAATGCTTTTTTTAAAAAAAAATATCAGTTAAAATATCTCTTTCTCTTTTGTTAATTAGTTTCGAATAAATAATTTGTATGTTAGTGACTATTGTATTACTTATTCTATATTTAATGAGGCATATTTACTGAATAAAAATACTTTTAAACACTCTTTTAACAATATTATTTCCTATTTACACTAAAAGAGTACAAGGATTTGATCAAATCACTGACTTTCTTCAGAGAAATAACCCAAAGAGTTTTTATTTTAACATCTTCCGGGAATTGATCATGTCCCTTAGGTATTTGGTCAAATACCCAATTTCATTATTTCCCTGCGATATATACACAATATAATACTGAAGAGGCTGACGGGACATTTTCAAAGTAAAAAGCTGATAGTTTCGCACCCCCGAATAGTATTAAACCTTATTATTTATCCTTAAAACATGGGAAAAGTTTAAGACTCTCCCGGATTATTAATTAGTCAGATTTCCGAATATTATATTTAAACCATATTTAAGTATTTTAATTAACGGTTAATGTTCGATTTGCCACAGGATGCAATTCTTGGTCCAAAGTTTTCAATTTTGTGAACTTAAGTTATAAATTTCCATATATATATATTAAATGTTACTCTCATAACTTCAGTAATTAATTTACAGCAACGTATTTCATATTTTTACATTTCACCAACCTCACCAACGTAAGAATAGTTTAAGATGCAATTTGTTTCTCTCTCTCTCTCTCTCTCAGCATTACGAAGTGAATTAATTTAGATATTTTTTTGCAGAGTTATATGGCCTCACTTAATTCACGAACCTTAAGTGGAGAATCATTCCACGCCCCCACACTTAAAAATATATCTTAAAATAATAATAGTAGTAGATCAACATTGTAAAACAATTAAAAGTAGATCAATATGTTTTAGGTAATTTTATGTACAAGCAACTAAAATATATAGTATTTGTTAATACATAAATTATAATGAAATTTCAATAAAATTTACTCATTATAATCACATTAATCTGTGGTCCGAACGTCACCTACCCATGCATTCTATTTAATAACTCGGATACGTGCTTGCATTTTTTTTTACTCAAATTGTCGAAGTCTAGGTCTCTTGAAATTATCTGCAGTCGCATTTCATAATCTGCGTTTAATTTGCTTTAGTTTTGTTTTTGTAGCCTCTAACATTGAGAAATATTTTTCACTTAAGTAAATTATTCTGAATGGCCTTAAACTGTTTATAATTGTGGGTCAAATAATCTGTATTCTGATTATACATATATATATAATCAGAATACAGACGATATATATATCTTTCTATATATATATACATTATTGCAAATTCCTTAAAATATTAATAGCTTATTATAAATTTATCAATTTCCCTATATAGTATTAGATTCCTTTTATAGTATTAGATAAAATTACTTAATACTATTATTTTTTTAATTCATATATAATCCTAGTGTCCTTAAAGTAATGGTAGTATGTAAACACTCTTTTTAATTTTTATTTCCATTTTCTTCATACTTTTGCTAAGTGCTACTATTCAGCCATTCCCATGCTTTGAATTTGCATTTGGGCCCAGAATCTGGCAATAATTTGTTTATTGTACTCAGATTTAGTACCGGGCTCTGCATTTTTGGATGTAACTTTTAGGAAAGTTATCTTTTTCTTGTAATGGATTTAGATATTCTATCGATTATTTTCAATTTACATAAAGGGGGAAGATTGGCTGGCCAAAAAACATGTTCAATCCCACTTTAATATAAATTGTTTTATATATAACAGCGGTCCTAAAGTCAGAAATGTTTATAATACTGTAGCATTCATATTTTTATATTTTAAACTATTATATTTAATTCTCACATATATCCTTCCTAAAATCTTAAGGTCATTTCATTCCTTTAGAATTTCAATTTTTTGGTTTTGATATTATTGAATATTCATCTCTTTTAGAGAATTTTCATCACATATTTATGAAAATATAACAAGAGTATATAATTAAGTATATAATTTAGGAGTTGCTCTTGCTTAAACTCAAATTTTAACATTGAACTAAATTTGTCGGTAAATAGTTCCCTCTCCTTCATTATAGGTGTTTTGTCCACAATTGTAAAAAGGTGCATTTTCCGTAAAAAAATTCTTTAGTTGTGTAAAACATTGTACTAACGAGTAGAATATTATTTTGTGGATCTCGGGATAGCAAATATAATAGAATATTAATAATCTAGTCGGTGATTCACATATAAATAAAAATAAGTTTTAATTTTCTTTTATTATATTACAATAAAGTTTAAAAATGTATTACAAAATAATGTTCTACGTATAAATAAAATTTTCAGTTTTAGATACTTGTAGCTATACAAACTTCATAGAGAACTCCGAATCCACATTTTGCATACACATTTCTTTTTGATTTTTTATTGTGATTCGTAGAACTCCTTAGATATGCCTCGTGGAACCCCAGGGTTCCGTGGAAAACAGTTTTAAGACCCCCGTCTTAGAGTAATAAAAACGAAATTAAGATAGTGTGCTGGTAAATATTCACTCATTCGAATTTTAAATCTTTTAACATTTATTGAGTTAGTAGGACGATGTTTTGCGAGATAAAATTGTGTTGAGAAACCAGATTTAATTCATAATTCGTATATATTATGAACATTAAATTTAGTTTGGTGGTGGTGGGGGGATTTATATGGCATTGAATTCATGTGGAATTCAATGTGCCGGAGATAGAGAAAAAGGAAGAAAAGCAAGTATACAAAGAAAAGGAGAACCGGAAATAGAAAATAGATTGGTAGAGTATTCCTACGGTGCGTCAGCAATATTTGCCAAAGATAGTAAACCCTATGGGAGAAAAGATAGATCACTCACAGGCACCACCCACACACAGAGTATGATTAATCTTGTTTCTGAAGAAAATAAGCCCCTCAAAAGAAAATTTATCAAACAGTCATTTTAAAAATAAATAGAAAAAAAATCGGAGATTGTATTTACTCAAGAGTATATTTAGTACCTGACTACGTGCCCGGAACCATGATTTAAAAACGGCAAGCATAAATGCATAATTTTCACATATTTAGTGTCACTTAGATTAGAATATATGTATAAAAATTACTTTAATAATATCAGACAAAATAATATTATTAAATATTTCGACAAAATAAACTTGAATAACCTTTTTAAATAGCTTTTTTCTTTTTAGAGCTTGAGCTGTATAATATTTGTTTGTAGTAGGAAGCTCAGATTCTCTGTACAGAGAGGCTCAACTATGATTTTTGAACAATTCACATTATTTTCAGAGTTACAAACTATTTGAAATAATTATCGGCGTATTTTCTTAAAAATTTCTCCCTTCTGTTTTCGTAAAACATGGATGTAAAACCAACTTCCAAGTTATGCGTTTTAATTTAGTTGAACTCCTCTGTACAGAGGTCTGAGCTATATACAGGCAAAATATTAATACATTAAATAGAAGCATTTTTACAAAAGGAGAACATTTGGAAAAAAGCTGCTATTCTTTTGTCAAAATATTGTACTTAAATAATTTTATTGTAATACTATTCTTAACCCAATTTTATATACATTGTCTAATCTAAGTGACGCTAAATATCCTAAATATTATCCATTTACACGCTTTATAAAATCAATACGGTTCCGAACGTAGTCGGATACCTTTTAAAATGCACAAAGAGATAATACAATCACTTCATGAAACAAAAAAATATCATATATTAGGTGTATTTTTATTTCAGATCTGCCGGGAGACATACTTCTAAATATATTTATATATAAAAATTATTTCTGCAAGTATTTCACTAAAACCATTTTTCTTTTTAAAAATAATTTATTTTGTGATAAAGTTTTGCACTTTTAGAGTTAACTTCATTGTATAAAAGAGATCATAAACTTGATAGTAATAATTTTTTTAAGAATTAATTATATCATGTATTACATGTGTATGTGTGTGAATATAACATAATAAAATAACATTATATTATTACTCACAGCTAGCAAAGAGAAAAATTACATAATATTATTTAGAACACGAACTTTTATCTAATATATACAATATTTTATGCTTCAAACTACCTGTTTTAAGAAACACATATAATACAAAGAAACATACTTTATATAATAATCAGTAGAAAGAACATGCTTATGCAACAATACAATATTTGATGAAAGAAAACGCGTATTTTGTACTACCGGATAATGCAATTGCAAGGTAAACTACAGGTTAATTATAAAGATACTAGTGTGTTTTAAAACCAGATTTTGTATATGCTATTAAATTCGGTTTGTTGCCTGGGCGAGGCCGCGCATAGAAAACGCTAAAAGATCCCGTTTTGTTAGTTAAAAGAAAAATTTACAACAGACTGTCTAGACTATAAAAGAAATGGAAAAATATAAACTTCGTATTTATGTGAAAAAACTGTTAAATAACAAGACTGGAGCTGGCACCATTTTAAATTGTTTCTTGCATCTATTTTAGAGTACAAAAGAAGCTGTACCTCTAACTTCATTTTTGTTTGAACTATTTTACTTTTTATGAAGACAACGGTTCGATTGGCGATAATTTATACAAATATTTTTCTTTATAATCATTGCATTTTTTCACTTCGCATAAATCAAATATAAGTGAACAAATTATATCTATATATAAATGAGACTTTAAAAAACATTTTAAAATGATATGGGACTCAAAATAATAAAATCTCTGGCACTTTTTCAATCTTCATGAAATCCATTGGAATAATCCTTAATATATGCTTATGCTATGCAACATACTTCGTTAAAAATATTTATAGCATTTTGAGATACTAAAAAAATTTTAATAAACTCCTACTATACTGTTCCTTGAGAATTGCACTTATAAAAGTCCAGTTTTCTATAAGTATAATCATTTATATAAAACAAAAATGAAGAATTTTCGATTGAATATTTAAAAGGGGAAAAGAAGATTTCTGCCTAACTTATAACAATTTTTTCTTTAGAAACACTCAAAATACGTTTTCATACTCCTTAATATATTAATTAACCATCAAAATGATTAAAAGTTTATGTGGGATTATTTTTTACTAATACAATAAACATTACAACTTAAGCTTTCGCATAAAATTGGAATCAGAAAGCCTATTTTTAATTAAAAACATTTAATAGGAGAATAAATATTTGTCTTCAAAACAAAAATAATTGAAGCTTATTACCCTAGAAAAATACAATGCATGGAAAGTAGTTTTATTTGAATATTTTTTTTTGTTGGAAATGGTAATTACAGTTTATGGCATTTTTTTAAAAAAAAAAAAAACCTGCTTACTTGGCCTTTTAAGTCCTGCACTTAAAGGTCAAAACCTAAAAAGAAACAATCGTGTGAATCGTATATTATGCAGAATCAGAACTCATTTATTGGCAAGGAAATCGTCAAATCGCCGTATGCTGGATCAGCATTTCCGGGCAGCCAAGGCAAAACTTTTTTTTCGTACTTTTCTCTCTATTTTTCATTTTCTTTTTGCAAAAATAAGATCTTAGTGGGGTCATTAAATGATGACATCCAGACAATTAGCCTGATCGAAAAAAAAACCGCTGTTGTTGAGGTAAAATCGATCAAACAATCAATAACTTTCATTGAGAATGAACACGTTTTGGTGACCAAAAGGAATGTGATTGAAAATGTAACGCACCACTATTAAACAGAGAAGAATATTTTTCCCATTAATGCGCCAGATTTCTTTGACAGAAATGAAGCTGAAAAAAGATGAATATATGCATGAAAATCTCATTAAATGGGAATGAATGGAATTTATGAGAAAAAAAAACCGTATTGCGAATTAAAGGAAGAAATTTTGAAGCAATGTTTATTTAAAGAGGTTTTTTCCCTTGAGTAATTGAGAACAAATATTTTAAAATTTCAATTATAGTTTCTCACGCAAGGAATGGGTTTAAGATAGCATGTTTTGATTTAGAAAGAGAAACACTTTGCATTAAACGGTAAACTATGAATATTAATGACTGATATACCTTTTGCTAAGAGGAGTAGGCTTTATAAATTAGAAACTTTAAGTTTAAAATATTTCTTATTTCAATCTTAAATTAAATAATTAAGTTTAAAAATGCTTTACCGAATTATTAATTGTAATAATTAAATTGGTGTTATTCACAAAAAACAAAACAAACAAAAATCCAAAGAATTTGTTATAATTATTTTGTAAAATGGATACTACACACAAATTACTTTTTTATTGCTTTTTTTTAAATTCAGTCTTTTTTTTTTCTGAACTAGATTTAACACATCAAGGTAGAAAATAAATTTTCCACTTCATATTTTTTGCATTTGCATTTGCTTTTCATAACTAAATAACTCAAAAGCAAGCTAACTAATTGTAAATATTCGTTATTAATAAAGTACTGTAGTATTTTTTGTACAGATACCTTAAAAACTATGTGCAAAATATCTGGCTTTTTTTCCCTACGTACGATAACATTGAAACATCATTTAAAATTTTATAACTAATAAAATTTTTTAAAAATTACGTATTTAAAATCATTATAAAAAGCATGCAACTTAAATTGCAATAATTTCCCATAAAACTAATTTTTTGAGTACTCCAAAATCACATTTGAATTGATGTAGTGAAAAAAAAACATTTTCAAAGAAAGCAAAATAATTTTGATTTGAAATATATTTTATATTAAGTTTAAATAGCGTAAAAACATTGATGATATATAATTAAACTTTTGGAAAATTTCATGAAGATATCCTTTTAAGGGTTAAATATTTCTTAGATTATCTGTAAGTAAATGTATTGCATTCTGAATTAAAAAGAATAGCATTGTTATACATATACTTGACTTATATCTAAAATAATACGGCAAAATATATAATAAAAGCATGCATTTTAAATTTCGTAAGATAAAAGCAATATTTCTGTTCAAGGAAGCTACTAAGACATTAAAACTCTATAAATTTAAACTGATAAAAACATTTATAATACAATATCTCACAGTATTAAAATGATTCTTAAATAATAAATATCGCAAAATCAATACATTAAGAAGCGCAAAAATTCGACATTAAACTGTAAACTAATACTTTCAAGCTAAGTAATTTCTATGTAAGCAATTAACTTGCTAGTTAAGCAATTAATACATATGCAATTTCCAGAGAAAAACTCTTATGTAAATTTAAACAGAGACTTCCAATTTTTTTTCTCACAGCCTATGATACCGGGGTGGCATAATTCCAAAATATGTTTCTGTAAGCATCTAAAAATTATAAGGAATTTTAAACATCATTACATTAAGGAATTCCACAATGACGAACAAGTTGAGAAAATTTGACTTTAAAAGGATGTGCTAAATTGTGTATGCATAATCAAAACATTTTTTGCCAGTTTGCCTTGTGACTAATAAACTCTCGCCTGGTGAATTTTCTTTCATTTTGAGTTATCCTTAGCTAAACACATTTATATCCAACCTGAAATCGTATCAAAATTTGATTGGGTAGTACAAGCTTTCTGCTCCATGATAAGAAAAATCTTTTTTCGTATAATTGAAAGTCAACTCTCTTTTAAAATTATATTTATCTCATTAATAATTGGATTTATTGCATTGGTTTACTTAAGATTTTTATTCCTTTTTGAAAAAAGGAATTGCTAGAAATGTATAAACTGTAAGACAATAAATCTGCTATAATTAAAGTAACAAAGTTATTTATTTTTATTTGGTTTGTGTTTAACTTCCTTTGTACTAAATTGCATAAATATTAGTTATTTATGTCGAATTTTATACAAATCGGAAATGAAAGTTCTATTTTCATATTTTTTTTATTCCTGTTTGTCCTAGCATACAAAATAGAGAATTATAAAAATATAAATATCGATAAAAAAAAGTCTCATTAATGTTTTCATCTCCCAATATCATTTTTATTTATTGTTTTATGAAAGTATCGCTATATATATACACGATATTATCATTTTAAAAAATGTATTTTTTGTAAAACCCAGTACTTAGACATTAAATAAATATTAAGTCTAAAAACAGACTTAAGACTTTCCAATTTCATTTAAAATAAAAGACTTATTTGTGTTAAATTTTTTATAGTATTTTACTGTAAGCAGAGCGTGTGTAAGACCATATGATTGTGATCGATGTATTCTTTTCAATTAAAAGGTTTAAAAAAATTTTTACACTTCGTAAGAAGAAAAATAAGTAGTTATAGAGGACTGGTTTTTTTACAGGTCATCTTAACATATACATAAATGAAGTATTTCGGATTTGATTTAAGGCATTTAGTTATTAAGCGATGGTTTCTCGTTGTTGTCGTGGTACAATTGAGGAGGAAGCATTTTATTAATTAGAGATCCACATTTATTTTAGCATAAAAATGCAACACAAACAAGTAACAACACGAAAAACATCACACGCGTAGTTTCCACTATGTTCACAAAATCATTTTTCGTTCGCTCACATATCTCAACCTTTAATAATTTTTGTCGACCTGATGGGTCTATCCGAGTTCTTTCGACTAATAAGCCTCTTGGGGAATTTTGGGGTCTCTAAAAATTATTCTATTGCAACCCTACCCGGAAGAAGATGCGGAGGATGTAAATTAAAACTTGTATTTAAAGATTAAAACTTTCAAGTTATAAAGAGAAAGAGGATAGACTGCTAACGGATAGCAGTGATTGATTAAACGTGAAGTGGGGAGTGAGATCTTCGTAGCGTATTTGTGTAATATTAAAGTTGACGATTTGGTCAACTATAGATTAATGGATGATACGGAAATTGGGGCAGGTGTATTGCCCCGAAACATAAGTGGATCTGATTAATTGGTGACTTCGTACCGTTTACCCTCGCTATTACTTCCATATTTAGTAGAAGTTGATGCATCTCTTAACTTGGTTAATAGAATTAGTGTTGTTATTCATAATAGTAAATAAATAGAAGCTATTTTGAATAGGGCTAATCTTCAAAACAAAATGCAAAACGAAAGCTGTTAGAATCATATGATTTCGGGAAAAGGCTCTATGATTGGTCCAAAACCATGTGAAGCAAGATTGCATGATTCTACTTTAAAATTGCAAAGCTCTCAGTTTTCGAGAGATAAAGCTGTGTGTTAGGCAAGAAAAATAAAAATTAATAATCACGCGAAGTCTTAAAGGGCTCAAGAGCATTATGAATGAAAATCCCTCGATAAAAAATTCAAGTGAATTATTACACAGAAAACACACATCTGTGAAATAGGTTCATAACATTCTTGTTATCTTCACTGTAAATTTTTATTACACTAATTTTAAATTAAAACTCAAGCAAATAAAAAATTAATGTATAGCAGTCGAAAACTAAAATGGTTATTCAATTATTACTTAAAAATACTGAAGTTTTTTGGTTTCAGTATCCAGTTAGTTCTAAAACATTGTTTCACATTTTTTTCAGATAACGTAATCGCGTGTATATACAAATTTAAAGGCCTAGGAATGGAACGATATTACTCTTTGATGTCAAATTTACTCTCAAGCAGTTCATTATCGTTATTTTTTAATCGAAAATAACAATGCCGTTGACTGAATATATATTGATGGACAAATACATTACAGAGTGCGTGCCTAGGATTTAACATATGGTGTTAGCGCCTTAATGGACGCTTGCTGAGTGCGATAACATTTCTGCTTATCTTTTCACATTTAAATGATATCCATTATAGTGTAAATTGTGCAAAAATTGGGCCAATGGACTTCTGGGTTAAAGATGAATGGAAAATTTAAGTAGTAATTTATGGTAAAATGGCTAAATTCCAATTGAATACTTTAAAAGATAGAGTTTTGTTATTTAAATGTCCTTAATGTGTCAGCCTATTTTTCAGTGTTTTGTTTTTGCAAACATAACTATTCTATGCTAGGTAATGTGGCACAATAAGTACTGTTTACATAGATCAATACATTTTTATGTTAAAAGTGAAAAGTCGTGATAATGAACTTCAAATGGAGCAAGAAAGATCTTTTAGTATTTTTTTATTTGGCATTGAAAGAAAAGTCAGATTAAAGCGGAAAAAAAATAAAAATCTAAAATAATGTAAAAAAATATATCGTAATGAATTAAAACTCTACTCTATGAAGGAATATAACACATTATAATAAAACAATTTTTAAGCAATATTCTAAAAAATTTAATTCTAGAATACTCACAACACTGTTTTTATAAATTCCTGAATATTTTCTGTTCATAATTTATGTAATTATCGCATAATATTTAGTGAAACTTATTAATATTTTCCCCGTTTTGTCTTATCTTTAAAACTAAACTTGATGGGACATTTGTGAGAACAACAGCTTATAATATTTACAATAAATTATACAATGCAGCAATATATAGCTATGAGAATTTTTAAGTCAATGTCTAAATTTACACCCTGTTTGTACTGCCAATGGAAAATAGAAAAAGTAGCAATAACAAAGCAATTTTTCAAATCTCTTGTACACTCTTAACTTTTGTTACGCGAGTCTTGTATTTTACAATACTTTACAGGAAATATTCTATCTGAATAGTATCAGTTGACTTTGGTTAAAAGAGCTCTTTAGAAAATCTTTTGTGAACTTTATCCATTTTTTCTCCAGACGTACGTTTCACAAAATCCCTAGATGTTTACGGTACAATCCCAGTTGCCAAAAATTTATCCCTTGATGCTTTCAGCATTTTCTTGGTAGATGCTGCATATTTAAATTCACGTTTCAGTTCTAACTGAGTTCAAACAAAGACTGATGTTCAGCTAACTCAAAAGTGGCAAGTGGTTTTTTTTCTTGAGCTACGCCATTTGCATTGCATATTTTGGGTTCTCATTTCCATAATACTATTTTTGCATTTTGCGACACCATTCTCCTGTGTCCAGTGATGCGATAAATCATCTGTAAAATAAAAAGACAAATACATAAAACATCGGAGGGGGGAAGGTGTATTAGATTATTTTGGTGGTGACGCGCGCGTCAATTAAGGTATTTTGGCAAAGTTTTTTAAAAAAAAATATTTTTAAAAGAAAAACGTTCAACTTTTATTTGTCACAATTTCTATTATTTTGATATTTGTTCTTGCCCTCTTACTACACTTTCTTCACATCTTAAAAACTCCAGATTCTATACTACGCTAAAAAATATTAAGGTACTTGCGACAACTTTAAAAAAATGGAGTTATGGAGATTTTATTGTGTTTTTAGATTTATTTAGTGCATTTTAAGAAAAAAAGTCCAAAATTAAGAAGAGAAAAATAAATTATTCATACTAAACTGAGAAAAAATTGGTAAAAACTTACAAGAAAAAATTACATTCAAGCAAATAAAAAAAATTAACAAGAATGAAAACTTAAATGGTTATTCAATTATTACTTAAAAATACTGAAGTTTTTTGGTTTCAGTATTAAGACACTACTAAACATTGTTTCATTTTTTTCATATAACGTAATCGCGTGTACATGCAAATTTAAAGCTTAGGAATGGAACGATATTACTCTTTGATGTCAAATTTACTCTCAAGCAATACATTTTAATCGAAAATAACAATTCCGTTGACTGAATATATATTGATGGACAAATACATTACGGAGCACGTGCCTCGAATTTAACATATGGTGTTACCGCCTTAATGGACGTTTGCTGAGTGCGATAACATTTCTTCTTATCTTTTCACATTTAAATGATATCCATTATAGTGTAAATTGTGCAAAATTGGGCCACTGGACTTCTGGTTTAAAGATGAATGGAAAATTTAAGTAGTAATTTATGGTAAAATAACTAAATTCCAATTGAAGACTTTAAAAGATAGTTTTGTTTTTTAAATATCCTTAATGTGTCAGCCTATTTTTCATTGTTTGCCCACTCTGTACAAAAAGTTTATGAACACATTCTCACTTTTTCAATTTTGATGTATTATTTTGCTATTCCTTTTTGAAATGACCTTCAGGATAAGAGATATTTTAATTTTTACTAAAACTAGAGCACTTTATCTTAGCCATTAAATGAAATTACTTAAAAAAACAGTGATTACACTAAAGGACTGTAAATTTTGTAATAAAACAGTAATTGATAAATATGAAGGTTAAAACACTTCTACTGTTATACAGAACATACACAAAAAATTTCAGCAAATTATTTTCAAAACTTTTTGAGCAATCGCTGTCCGCGTTTGAGCTTTTCGAAATAAAAACTTGTCGAATAAAATGCATCTTAAAGTTTGACATCCTGCAAAGTTATGGCATCTTCTTTAATAAAAATACTTGTAGTTGTTCTAGTGAATGCAAAATAAAAAAAATTGTCTTTTTATAAAGCTAATAAGATGGCCTATAAAATAAAATAAAATCATAATTAAAATTCGTCAATTTTTGAAAAAATCATAATGTTAGGGTAGTCGGATACCTTAAGGGCGATATGTTTTATTTGCTTTATTGTTAACAGAGCTGAATTGGAGCCAGATACTATATAGAAATATTTTATGTCGTTTGTATCTAAAATTGTTTGAATATAATATTTCTCTATAACATAATATCACAGTCAGTATATTGTAGAGAAATATCTCCATTTCATATGCAAGAAAGTCAGTCTAAGTTATTTTTAAGTGACATAAGACTGAAAGTTATGAGAAACCACCAGCCAACATAAACTGAAATATCGCCCCACATTGCATTTTATTCTGCATAATAAAAATATAACATCCAATGGTACAATATCATATTAGGAATAATATTGTATGACCATGCGATGTTATATTATTATGTATTTCCTGAGATTCCTTTTTAAGTCGATATATTTAGTGTGCTGCTTACAATCTATTGCTCAACAATTTATGTTATAATATTTTAATCAATTGTCACACCTTGGAGCCCTTAAAGAAAGTATAACAAAGTTTCTCAGAGTGTGATGACTTTATGAGGGGAGGGGGGTGGCGAACGTACTGAAAAGTCGAAAACAAAAAAATTATTCAAAAAAAAATATTATTAATTTACTGACAACAAAATACGTTCTGACATAATAAAAAATAAAATACACATTTATACTGATCGAATACACTTATAAATGTATCATCACTGCTGAATTTATTTTATAATTAATTTATCAATACTAAGTTAACAACAGGTTAAATAATTACCAGTGACCCCATGGCCTTGTCATACATAAAATTATGTACAAAAATTAACACTTATTTTGATAATTTGTCCGGTTTATAATCAATCCCTTAACTGTCAATTAAAAGTTACCCGATCCTCTCCTCAATGCCACCGTTTTACATATAGGTGCGCGTATGTGATACCGAAGAAAAAGAAATAAATAAGGAATCCTTAGCAAACACTGTCAAAGTCTTATACCCCAAAGTATTAAGTCAATTGGTGATAGAAAAGGTGTAGGTTGATCACGCGGAAAGACGTATATATAAATTCCAGGCAATGAACGCTTTGGTTGAGCAAGACTTTTATATACGCAGGTGGCACTTAAGAGGTTAATGTCGTATTATAGCTATAGCGTCAAAATATAGTATTTTTGAACTCAATACATTGTTAATGTATGGGGGGAGGTGAGAAAAATTATGATTGAATATTGGGTCGTAAACACTGGAACTTTGAGAAGCACTGACGTATAGTTATGTGATATAATGAATAGTTGTAGAACTTTGGTTAAAAGGCAGTAACTTTTATTGAATAAATTCATTATTCTGACGCATTAATCAAAGAATCTTTTTTTTTTTTGTACGTGTTTAAAGGTACTGGTTGATTTATGGTAAATGTACACATCGCTTTCCACACAAGCTAAAATTGTGTATTTCCTCTTACCGAATTGTTTTCATGGTTCAAAACAAAGTCATTGCATCATTTTCATTGAATCCACTTTTTATTACAGTTATGGTTTCATATGGCTTGTCAAGTATCAAAACTTTTCCATGGGACACTCTAAATATTCGTCGAGCAGCAAGTTCTCAACCCGCAAATTGGTGGAACGGGAAGATAGAGTGGAGCCCCTAGCCCAGAGTTCTTTTTCTCAAACTGAGGGGAACTATGCCAGCACCACACTTGTCACCTGCGTGGTGCTCAAAGTTGCGGTTAACGACTGGCGTAAAACTAGCCGCTTACCGTGATGTATTTTGTGATCCTCGATCTGACGCCGTCTATCAGGTGGAATAGCAACAACAAGAAAACTACAATTATTCACTTATACTATTTAGACGGAACATACTCATATGGATACTCATACTCAGGGTAGATTGCAGTTATATCGAGAAAACAATCTGCCTATGCAGAAAAGATGTTCTATAATATGGAAATTAGAAAAAAATAATTTTAAAAAATTGATTTCAAAAAATTTACTTAAAGGACAAAGAGGAATACTGAAAGTTCTTGGGGTGGGGAAAATGAAAAGACATATATATATATATATATATATATATATATGGTTAGAGGAATTTAGACTCAAAGTATTTTATTTTTCTCCCACATAAATAATCAAAAGTAAGGATTGCTGCGATTGATTGGTACTGAGTACTAAGTAGTACAGTGTAACATTGCAACATTTCATAACTCAGCTCTCTTTTCTAGAACCATTGGTTCTTACAGTTCGATGCAAGCTATTTTCCGTTTTCCGCTTTATCGTGCTCGGTGTAATTTCGACAGTAGGTTATTTTTTTAAAAAATTTAGAACTAAAGAAGCTATTAAATGCACCTGAAGTTTTTCTATGAACTATTTTGTATGTGTCCTCTCATCGCAATAAATACACTTACGGGGAAAAAAATCCCTACACCAAGAAAAATTATTTTTGAGTAATGAAATTTGGACAATGCAATTGTCTAGTTAGCATGTTTAATTGATTAAAGTTTCAAGATCACAGGTTAATTTAAGCTCAAGAAAATGTATTTCTAATGTGAAATGCTTTTACATTAGCAGTCGATAGGATCGTAGGTAGCCTAGTGGTTACAGCATCGGACTCCAGACTGGAGGACCGGGGTTCGATGCCGATGCAAACTAAAATACCCTCCAAGTACATACAGCAGAGACGTGCTCGTTAAATCAGGGGTCCGAAAGTCTTATGTATGGTCGCTGCAAAGTCCATGATGTATGCAGGGCTGGAAAATATATTTCCCTCCCCTCAAGTTCCATGTCTAAATTGTAGATTTGGATATAGGTGGTGTCACCATCGATTTTGTAAAAGTCCAACCTGTCTCAGGCTCTAGCAGCAATTTCTATTCCCTTCTGGGAAGAACACGACAAATAAACAACATAATAGTCCGTACTCCTCAGCCGAATACTGGAAATGTCAGTGCGCTGGCTGCGGATGATGCTGGAGTTATTGTCCAATGATATCTCTGTGCGGAGCAGGCCATCGAGATAGATCTAAAGTGATCTTGGTGGCGGGCCGTAACATGTCAACACTCTGTACAGCACGTTGAGTAACAACAGCGGAGGAGAGGGGTGTTAACTCCCGTTGTAAGACTCCCCCTTGAATGCTGTTCATGAATGACAGTACTATAGATTAAATTACCAGACTGACGTACCACTTGCAGGTGTCAGTGTGTTTGTGATAACCACGAGAGTCATAATATGCTTTCCTTAACACAAATCCTTTATTGTGATAGTTTTCATTCTGGTAAATTTACAAACCGATTTCGATGTATTCTTTGAAATATGAGGCATCTCATTCTATACCTGTGAGGATAGAACTCGCAACCTTTGGATTCGTAAGCAAGAGGTCCAGCACCTCTGGTCCAAAATGATCACTTCAGTCCGGAAGCTGTTACTGGCTTATATAGATACCACCGACACACCTGTTCTATCTTTTCTGCTTTATTCAGTTACAGAGTTAGAGGTTTCTCCAAATAATCTCTAATATTATTTGACTTTTATGCACTGTTTATAATTTATGATATTATTATGTTCTCCAAAAATTACAATGAAATATTTTTGTCCATGTAACAATTGTATTTTTTTTAGGTATCCGACTACGATCGGAACCGTGATTTTAAAAAAGAGCATAAATGGATAATTTCATGATATTTAGTGTCACTTTGATTAGAATACATGTATAAAATTGTTTTAAGGACATTTCGAGAAAAAAAAAATTAAATGCAATATTTCGGCAAAAATTAACTTAGAGAATAACCTTTTTTTCCAAAATATTCTCCTTTTGTGAAAAATGCTTCTATTATAATAATATTTTGCCTGTATATAGCTCAGACTTCTGTACAGAGGCTCAACTATGATTTTTGAAAAATTCACATTATTTTCAGAGTTACAACCCATTGAAATATAATTATCGGCGTTTTTTTCTTAAAATTTCTCCCTTCTGTTGTCGTAAAACATGGATAAACCCACTTCTAAGTTATATGTTTCAAAAATTCTCTAGTTGAGACTCTGTACAGTGGTCTGAGCTATATACAGGCAATATAATTATTATAATAGAAGCATTTTTGACAAAAAAAGAATATTTTGGAAAGGGGTCATCCTATGCTCATTTTTTGTTAAAATATTGTACTTAAATATAAGTTTTTATTTTCTAATACTATTCTTAAAACAATTTTATATACATTTTCTAATCTAAGTGACACTAAATATCATAAATATTATCCATTTATACGCTTTTGCAAAATCACGGTTCTGAACATAGTCGGATACCTTAATGTTACACGTGAAAGCAGCACAATTTAGGGTTATTGGCAAAGGACCTCGTAATTTTAAATCTCAGTCAAGTGACATGAATAGTACCAGAGCTTGCACTCCCCTCTCCAAATTTTCATTCAAACATAAGGACACACTTTCAGCCACTACAGATTTAACTTACACCAGCCTATAGGGTGGACACACTCGCCGGCTTAACTCAAGACTCGACAGTTATGAATTGGTGACCATGACCACTCGGCTACCGCAGCCTTGTCCCTGTAGACAGTGAAATACTACTGGTTTATTTTCAGAAATGTTTCCAAAACTTTTCAACTTATGTTTTCATTTAAATTAGAATCAGATTAAATTATTAAAATGGTAAAATAAATTGCTTTAGTTTTTTTTTTGAGTATCTTTAAGAGTAGGAAATTTTGGATACGAAAATTTGTTTATTTAAAAATTTTAGAAAGCTAAATTATAAAATATCCCGTTTCAAGAAACGAGAAACTTTTTTTTATAAAAATACTAAAAATCACCGTTTTGATGTAACCTTTTTTTTTTGTTTTCCACTTTCTACCAAAATAACTAGGAAAACTTAGTTTAAAGGAACATCATTTGCTAAAATCTCTCTAGATTTTGCGAAATAAAATTTTGAATAAAGAGCTAAATTATATATTATTGACGGAATAATATATAATTAACCTTTAATTTGACATTGATAGATGAATCTATTACGTTTTCTTGATTTTCTGACACTTAAAATTAACTTTGGAGATGAGAGCTCAAAAATTTTTCTCGAAAATGATTTTTTGATTATTTTTAATACAAGCTATAGAAAATGATCGGCAAAAATAAATAAATAAATTATTTTTAAATTAAAATTCATGAATTAGTATATATAATGACAGTATGCAATATACATCTGTCGTAAAAATATACATGACCCGAAAAAAAAATCCTACACGTATATAGTGCAAGAAAAGGTAAGGAAATTACTTTAAATTCATAACAAAAAATCTTTATTCTAAGAAGTTATCACATGATAAATGTATTACACATCAGTAATTAGTAGAGCCAACCCCGACAAATATACAAACCGAATACAACGAGGCATCGAATCAATTGGATCATGTACGAGCCCCCTGTGATGCCTTATGCAATAATATTTGTAGCTTGACAGTTAATTCACGATAATTCCGAGTTTGTTTCAGTTGTCTTTCAAGCACATCCCAGACCTGCTCTTTTGGTGAAAGGTCTGGTAAGCTGGCATGTCATGGAGTACGTGATATTCTTGAGCACCTTAGATGGAGTACGCTCCCAATAGTTGTCTTGCTAGTAAAGGACACATGAGTGACTTGTTAGGGTAGACTGCACAATCGGCATTAAAATGTTGTCGAAGTAAATGCGTGGCATCAAAGCGCCTTAACCCTCTAAGCGGTCTGCACTTAAAGTCTTGCCATTCTGGAGATGCTTCAAAAATGCACCGCACATATTTTTTTGCTTTCAGGTGGGGTTCTCAAAAGCGGTTGAGCCGTATTTTTAAGAATGCGGCTCGGCCGCTTTTGGGAATCTTGCTTGAAGGTAGAAAAAGCATCTCTGGAATGGCGGAATTTTAAGTGCAGACCGCTTGGAGGGTTAAGGACGAATAGAGGAGATTTAGCTTCTCAATGAATCGATCTCCTTAATATCAAACAGTGTATAATAGCCATAGGCCACTCGAAAACAAATTCCGGATCGGACAGTTTCCTCACGCGTGTGTGGTGATCATCAGCACTGAGACAGAAGGGGATTGATGACTGAAGATTACATGCCTCCAAATGGACGTGCTTCTGCTCGACCGAGATCGGTAAAAATCCAATCGATACTACCATATGTTGTGAAGTCGATGGTAGACATTTTAATGGAATCCAGCGTCACCCAGTCCTCTTCAAATGGTTTCTCTTCATACTACCGGATGCCTGGAATGGGTGAATGATGATGAATCGTTGCTAGCAACGTTGTTGATACAAACATGGCCGCTTTTGTGGTTGCGCAATTCTCATTGGAATGCCTTGAGTCTCCGCCAACGTTTAATACTTTCTTCTCTGATCCATTGTTACTAACACCGAGCAAATATTATACCATTTCTAAAGAGGTACCTATTCGACTAACCTACTTCAATGGGGACTATTCTATGACTCCTCTCAAAATCCGTCAACTATACGTGCTATCGTCGACTACGTCTCTCTATGCACAATGTTATATAAACAAGCCAACTACGCCCTTCAAATTGCCCTACTACGTGGGCATTCCTGCTTTTAAACGGCTCCCGTCTGAGGTTATCATATACGCGTAGCACGCTTTCCCATATCTTACTAGCGTTGAAAGTTTAATCATTTGCATATTCTCCCCTATTCCAAATACGTTGGTTCATTCGCGAGAAAAATTATTAGTAATCAAGACCTATCAGAAAAATATGTATGTCTTATGGTAGATTAGGAGATAAATAATTGAAAAAATAACTTTAAAATTTAATATTGCCAGAAATGGGTCGAATTTTCAAAAAAATAGAAAGAAACTTAATTTTTGGAAGAGGTTTAAATAATTTTTCCGCAATATAAATAACCCAAAACGAGGATTATTGATGTTTGAGTACTGTATAGTACAATGTGCATTTGCAACATTTCATAATATTTGCTATCTCTCCCCACATCTTCGAATCAGTCCCATCCAAGTTTTTCCACTCACACATCTTCCACTTTAATCGTGAACTACTATTTCGACAGTAGGTTTTTCTAAAAATTTCGTTCTGAAGAAACTGTTGCCATATGGGACTACAGTAACCCAGATATAATCTTTATACACCCCTTAGTCAGTGTAGCCGTGGTAGTCTAGTGGTCAAGGTCTAGGACTCGCGGATGGCTTGTCATGAGTTTGAACCTTGTGACACTGAAGACGCACCGTGCAGAGGAGGCCGATGCACGTTAAATCAGCCGCGGCTGCAACGTCCTCCCGTTGGTATGGTGTAGAAGTGAGAAGAGGGGGATGCCAGTTGTCATCCTCGTCACTTGACCAAGATTCAGAATTACGAAACAGTAGCGATTAGCCATCATGCACCTTTGTTGAGCGACTTTTACATAATTTTCACTCTCTCTCTCTCATTTCTTAGTCGATTGATGTAGGCTCAAATATTATTTTTATCCAAGTCTGTTATATAGAAAAATTGTTCAAAGTCATTGAATAGTAGAGTTTTTTAAGGCCATTGTGTAGAAAAGTCACCCAAAATTCTTTGTTTTAAAAGTGTTCTTAAGACCATTTCAAAACAAAATCAAAGTTCTTTATAGAAGGTAAAGCAAAGCTAATGTAAATTAAGCCTCAAATATTTCACGTGCCGTAATGTGTAACATTAGACGATCGAAGTATCAGCCCAAGTGCCATTTTCATCATCTAACCTTGGTTTAAATTTCATTTGTGTGATGACTTGTTTACAGTAGTCTGTTGTGTAGCTTTAATGCAACGTTAATCAAATAAACAAGCAGATAATTTAGATTGAGTAAATATTTCAGATAGATAAAGGTCTATTAATTCAGGGGTGGGCAACTGTTTTGGCTCGAGAGCTGGAGGGTTGCACCTTTTTAAAAATATTATATTCATTAGTTATCTTTAGATCTCAGAAAAAGTAAAAATTGTACCATAAAAATCAATAAATAGAAGTTGTATAAAATAGTGGCAGTTTTATTCCATTTATTTATTGTGTTAATTTCGTATATATATAGCTGCAAAAAAATTTAATTTTAAAATCAGTTTAATGAGACAAATGTATCTTGTCACACTTTTCTACAATTTTTTTGGAACCAGAAGTGTGACTGCTGTTGTTGAAATTCTCCTCATAGTCTACAAGCTAATATCTGCGAACTCGCATCTATATTTATTCTTGTTGATCTCTTTAAAAGAAAAACTTTGGTCAAAAATATATACTGTCTCACAAATTTAGAGAACATATTCTATCCATTTGGTTTTCTGATTGTCTTGGCAGGCCCCCAAAAAGTCTCTGTGGTCCAAAAATTATAAAAATATTCGATATTCGGAGCAATGTTACATAATTTGGTTTAAATATTTTTTCCACAAATTAGTAAACAGCTTTAACTGTGCATCTTCAAATTAAATTTTTTTTTTAATCTTCTAAGCTTATAGAATTTTTTCGTTTTTAAGAGCTGTAAAAAACAGAGAATATATAAGGAAAAAAAAATGTTATTTTCAAAAATTTTCAAAGAGAAGAAAAATTAATGGAATAAATAGTTTCTGCTTAGAGGAAAAAACGCTTATATTAATTCTCAGATTTTTTTAAAAAAATACTTAATAAAAACACATTTTTCTAAATAAAATTGAAAAAGAAAGCAAGTAAAAATATATTTAACTTTTATAAATGATCTTCATATCACTTGAGAGAATGTGTGTAATTTTTAAGTGCATGTAATTTTATAACTTCAAATTCTTTCTATCAGTTTTTTTTAAAAATTTTTTTAAAAAATTGCTCTTTTAAGTTATTTTGGAATAAGGGATTATTTGAGAATTGCTTAACTTTTTCATGTTGAAAATTATAAAAAAAAAAGTTATAAGCGCATTAATTCGTGTAAAAATATTTTTAATTATTAATTTTCAAAACATTTTCTTTATGAAAGAAAACTAATACTAATGAATTCATATTTTTAAACCAGTTAAATGGGTTTGGCATTTTTTATTGACGATGATTATCCTTTTATCTGCCCAGCGCATGCATTTGATAAATTATTCAAAAATAATTTATATGAACAAAGATAAATTAAAACGTTTTTAAAAAAAAATTATATTTTTCAGTAATCTTTATTACAATAAATAGTTTTTGTTGTTTTTATTATCCTTTAGAATAATGAAAAATAACCCAGAATTTGGTTCAAACAACCAATTTTTTTTGCATTGCTCTGAGTTTGTAACATTTTTTTGGATAAAAAGCCATAAGCTACACATTTCGCTGGGTGTTTAATGTTGCATGGTTTTATACTGTTTATAAATCACTGATATCTTAGTCATAGCATTAAGCGTTCTATTGTATTAAAAGACATTCTTATAGTTCTCCCCTTTTGATTTAAAATATACAGGAGTTAAATTTCTAAAATGGCAGCATAATTAATATTTTAAACAAGTGTAGTCCACCCCCCCCCCAAAAAAAAAGTAATTTTCTGAAAAACTTCTTTTTAGTGAATCTCTACACAACAGAGGGGGGGGGGTCTATTAGCTCAAAAACAGGATTTTTTTTTTCATATCTATATGCCCTTTTGACCATAAAGTACAATAAACAGCTTTTTTTAATAAGAAATTAAAAATATATATATTGTCAAAATTACAGTACACATTGAAGCGGAAGACAGAGAAGAGCTTGGATTGTACTGATTTGTCGTTGCGTGAAAGTTATAATATGTTGCAATATGTTATGTACTATTCACTATATACTTAGTACTCAGTTATCAAAACTCATCATTTTGGATTATTTATATTGTGCAAAAACAATTTTTATTTGGGGTTTAAAATTATCTAACTATAACTAAATCGTTCTCCATTTTTTCTAACATTCAACACCTTTTTGGCAATGTTAAATTTTGAAATACTTATTTTAATATTTTTTTTTCCTTATCTCCATACTATAGACCAGGGGTGGCTAACCCGTGGCACGCGTGCCCCAGTGTGGCATGATGGAGTTGCAGCAGTGGCAAGCGGGGACTTACAGAAAAATTTTGAAGATTTTGAAAAAAAAATTAATATTTCTTACAATTTTATTGAAGTGGGATTTTCAAGGATAAAAACCTCAAAATTTGGATCAAAATATGTTTGTGAATAAATGTTTTCTGCTTGAACATAATGAAATAAATATCACTCAAAAAACTAGCTAATGTGCACCTAAAATAGGCTAATTTTGTTAGCATCTGTAAAAGCTAATCCTAATATAGATGATTTGGTAAAAAAAAAGCAGTAATTCAACAGCCACATTAAGTAGGTACTGAGTGATTAATAATTATTTTGAGCTAAATAATTCAAGTTACTCATTTTTGTTTTACACCTAACCTAATTAATTGAACTTGCAAAAACTTTAATTAACAATAAAACCTAAGTTTGTACTTTCGTCTTATTTATTATGTTATTTTTAAATTTTGACTACATATAGATATGCATTAAAAAATGTGCCATTTGCGTAAGCATCCCATAATAAGCTTATAAGTAACATTTCTTCAATTTTCCATGTCTGTTTGTTGGAAAAGTTGAAATGGCACGCATAACTATTTTTTTATCAAACAGTGGCACTCTTCACAAAAAGGTTCGCCACCCTTGCTATAGACCGTCTTTTCCACTTAGGTAGGTTCCAATTAATAATTTTTTCCTTTGCAACCGTGATTCACTCTAATGACCACCCTAACCTTCATTCAACATATTTTGGATTTTTTAGAGCTTCAATAAACTAATTGTTTTTTTGTTCATAACATTTTAAAATAACCATTATTGTATGCCTCTGTTAACAAAAAGTACAAAATTTTACGTATCTCCTCCAATTAAAGAATAACTTACATTCAATACGGACCAATGAGATTCTCTCTTCTCAGAAACTAGCATGACTCAATGCACTCTATGTAAAATAAAACACGGGGCCTTCTCAGATTGGCGACCACTTATCGGAATTAAAAAACTGAATCAGCAGATATTTTTCAAGGGATTAAGATTTCCTCTCGACATTTCTGGCGAAATCAATTCTTCTCCTTGGAAAAAGCCTGCGGCAATTGGAAAAAGAAAGCCAAAAGCTGTCAGCTTTATTCTTTTATTGTGATTACCATTTTTGATTTTGGTGCGAAAAATTAGCAGGTACGAGCTTCATTCAAGGAGAATGAATGCTTTGAAATGATTTTTATGTGCTTCATTTTGTTCTTCGAAACATTTAAAGGTGACAAAAGATGACTAAAAATTATATGCTTTACTTTTATTAGGACTGTTATTTTGATTGTAGTGGGAAGAATTGAGAAATGTATATGTCAAAAGAATTAAAAATGTATCATTTGATGATCTTAACGTCTACATTATTTTATTTTAAAAGCCTGAGATATAAAGAAAAAAAATTGTGAAAATTGTCAGTTTTTTTGTTTAGTTGTGATGTTAAAATGTTTCGAATGCAAATCAAAAATCACTTGCCACGCTTAAGAATTCTTCATTCAACTATTACAAATATTAAGAAAAATTTTAATCTGATTTATGCTCAGCTCCTTGAACAAAATTTAAACTTAAAAGAACTTAAGAATGTAAAAGATTACTTGAAACGATTCAAAAGAAACTTTTCGTAAAGTTCCTTTTAACAAAATAAATCGAAATAAGTTAAAAGCAATCATTTCTAACTGCCTTTTCACAAGTGATTCAACCTGTGTCGCACATAATAAAAGGTGCAGACAGTCAGGAGCTAATTTCGAATAGAATTCACCTGGGTTCCTTTACACGTTCCTTTACACTGGGTTCTTACTAGTTGACTCAATTAAAAGGATGTTGTGGAAGCTATGCTCTGTATATTCGGCTGCTTGTGTGTAGAAAATGAAGGAAGCTTTTTTATTTTAGATTCATTGTACCAATGTGAGTGTGAACTTCTCTACGGTATAACCTTTTCAGTCAACCCTTTTCAGTGTCTGTATGTGAAGGAAATTCTCACCCCTTTTCACACTAGAAGAATGAAAGGAAACGAGTTGACTGACACAAAGTCAACTCGTGTGAAATTGGCCGAAGACATAAAAATGTTGAATTCATTACATATTTCTCTGAGTGGAGAAAACAATTTCAAAATAATATTTTTTAGAATAGACACGAATATTGTTGTCAATCAGCAATATATTAATATTTGTACTGCATTTATTCCATTGGTGAAAATGAACTTTGGAATATTGGTTATACCTGAGGTGAATCATGTCGTGACGTTTATAGTTTCGAATATCAAATATCTTTTAAAGGAATAATATAATGAAGGCTTGTTTTATTTATAGAATAAAATATTTCATGAAATAAATTTAGTTTTATCTCAAAATTGTACTTGATAATATGTTCATCCTGTAAAACTGAATTTTACCCTTAGTCTTATTTTAAAACGGTTCTTGCATTACCTGTATATTTTATGAGATCTCACTTAACGATATGAGTATTCTGTTACGTGAACTTATTTTAAAATACTTCATGTGTGAAAACGTAATTTGTTTAATACCTTAAAAAGTACTTTATTTGTTAATCTGCATCAAACTATCCATGTGGAGAAAACAGAAAGATGCATCAGTTTTACCATAAAAATTATTTGAGTAAATAGTCACCAACTAAAATTATCTTTTTAATTGTTGAAAATAACAAGAAGAAATTATTCTTAGAATCATTTCTGAACAGTTTCAGCAATTTTTGCTTTAAAATTCACGAATTGGACATACATACAATCTTTGTTAAGAAATACATATATTTTTATCTTTTATTTTGTATCAAATTGAACAGGATAATTTGACTCTTAAGCTTACGTCTCATCATTAAGTATTTGAACTATTGTCAGAGGATTTGGTTCATTAGATAGCTCTAGACACTAACGAATGACTTAAGAATGACATTTCAAGAAATATAATGAGTCACATATAGTACAAGTTCGTCGCATGCATATTTTCCCCATTAGCACTCAATCACATCATATTGGATGTTTTGATTGGTAGAATTCGTAGCTCATTAGATCTAGAGCTCTAGTTGTGGGGCTATTTCCAATAATTGGATACTATTTTCGATGGTAATTAAGTATAACAAGTAATATAAAAAAATTAATTCATTTCCTACTTTGAATGAATCAATACAAAGCATTTTATTAACGATTGAAAATTTGAACAAGATATATTTTTAAGGAGAGAGTGAACTCTAATTGTAGGAATTTAAAAAAGAGCATGATTTGTGTGCATTATTATAACAATGCACTCACGGTTTGGCTAGTTTGGCTTAGAAACCGATTTTAGTCGCCAACTTTTGTCATTATTTTAACTGTTACATTGTTACAACAATGAATACCATTCTAAGTTGGCGTAAAAAACCGGTAATTAATTTAATTTAATTAATGAATTAATATTTGAAAAACTGTATTAACATCGAGTGTCTTCCACGACAAATTTTAAAAAATTTATTTGAACTTGATTGGATGAATAGAAAGTATTTTATTAACGATTGAAAACTTAAACAAGATATATATATATAGGGAGAGAGGGAGCTAATAGTAGGAATTGAAGAATAACATGTCATTTTATTAAAACAAAAATGTTTGTACTTTTTTATAAAATAAAAATTATTATTATTTATTGTCAATAATTTTTAAATATATAGTTTATTTATGATTCTATGTCACGAAAAAAAAGACCTTAAGTTGTTTATTGTGATAAATATATTGTATGTATGTCAGATTATTTTATATTAAGTACCTAATTCAATAAGCCGATTCATTAAATATCCAATTCTGTAAGTGCAAATCATTACTTTTTGCATAGGTTAATTAATTTAAATGGTATATTTGAAAAGGTAGTAACTTCTTAAGAAAATATATGGTAATAGAAATGATTTAATGTCCAGATTAATAGATTGTTGAAATTATTTTTGTCCTTTCATCTAATAAAAGATAAATTATTAAAAAAAACTATGCTGAAAATTCAATTAAAACTTAGAATTATCTGTAGCACTATTAGTATAAAATCAGTAAAATCAAAGTACTCGGTGTCAAATCTACAAGGTCTTTTTGATCCCAACTTAAAAAATGTGTTACATTTGATAATTCAGATTGAATATAGATTGTTTGAGGAACTACATAAAACTACATGAAGAGAGTTCTATAAGTGCACGAGTGTTTTTGAGGATTTAGATCCCCAACCAGGTGATGAAGAATACACTAGACCCCTCATACCTCACTTGATTAACTTTCACACTAAACTACGTAAGGTTTTTGAGGTTCAGCACCATTTAACATGAAGCAGTTTTTATTATTCAGTGCGATTTCCCCAAGTATAATCGGGATTGGAACCTATGACTATGCTGAAAGCCTTTTCAACAGCTCAGTTATCGTTCTCATCACTTGATGGTACTTCAAGTGACGAGGTTCGCTGTTAATAGGTTTCAAGATGTTCATAAGTGTGACGTTAATAAACAACATTGGAGTTCACGAAATGGGTTGGGGTTCAAACTCCTCCTGTAGACGACCAGACTTTTAATTTTTAGCACAAAGATTAAAAATTTGAGTGGCAGTCTGTGTGCGCCACTGTCTGTGTACCAAAAAAGCAGTACTGTCTACAACAGTATGTATACCAAAAAGCCAGTGGCAGTCTGTGTATGCCATTGTAAAAATCAATCAATTAACAACTAGGCCACAAGTTGGTTAAAAGAAACTAATACAATTTTATGGGATTTAAAGGAAAACGTTATAATAATAATAATAAAAAAAAAAAACAATCGAATAAGGCCATGAAAATTTTACATCCAATATTTCGAATATTGTACATTCTAAGATTTCTTCCAAAATGAATCTGAAAGATAGTTGTGTTTGAAATTCTAAAATCTGCATAAATTATTTTATTATTGAATCAGTTTAATAACAGTTTTCTTCAATAGAAAACAGATGAGTTTATGCCTTTTTTTATAATGTAATACCAGAGCAATGATACCTTTTTATTGTTTCCTTAAACTTCTGTAAGGTATTGCGATACAATGGCAGCAACCCAGATTTGTTTTATTTTCTTAAGCAATAAATTCTTTGAGACATACCTCTTTTAGTATTCTAAACTCAACATGTGTGGTCATATGTACTGTGGTATGTCAGTCCAAGACGTGCATACAAATTAAATGGTAATGAGCAGCATTTTTCACGTTCTAATGCACGTTCAAATTTAAGAATTTTTTCCATTGATAAAACTACTTAGATGACTATTACTCGTATCTGGAACTGATTTAACATGTGACAAAAACAGACACCAGTTTTTCTGATACTAGCAATTTTCCCATTTTTAGACAACACTTTTACAAAAGATGTTCATATTTATGGTATGTTTTTCCTTGAATTGCGAGCTCTTCATTTCTAAAGCAGAAAGGATTATTCTCCTGAAACACGCAAAGCTGAGAATGTTAGACACGAAAATTCTGCGTAACCTTGGTAACTTGATTCGTGTGTAAAAAATAACGTAATAGAAGGAAGACATGTACTCAGCCAATTTCATTCTTTGGGTAACGAAATTTGTACGCTGATGGAGTATCGTACCGGAGGGTATTACGCAATTACCATTAAGAAAAAGGCCTTGCATCCTGTAATCTTGAGCAGTAAGAATGTACCAAAAATTCTTAATTGATGTTTGTAATCTAAACTTCAGAAATGCTAAAAATTGTGTATTCTCTGTACTGGTATGTAGAAAGGCTTTCATAAATAAATTAAAAACTAATGAGTATAGTCTATACGCAATAAAAAATACCTATGGACTTCAATTTTCAACTTCTCTTATTTTTTAATTCACGCAAGAATAATAATAGTTTGAGATGTTTGCAGCGTGGAATAAACTTGGACTATGCACATAACTTTTGTGTAACACTTTCGTTATAAGAGAAATGTTTAGAAAATGATAGAAGAAATTTTGTGTTTTGGAATGCGTAGATTACAGAGCCTAAATACATTTTTAAAGATTAATGTGTAAATAATGAGTAAAATAGAGCAATTGGTTTGATAATTACACTATATGCAACATTTCTTTATGAAAATGCCATTACCTCAATGTAACTTTTCAGTAAAAAATAGAAAAAAAAAATCATAAAAATCGCATAAATATTTTTTTAAACTTTTCCTAAAGCAAAGGATTGCATTACTATGAAGAAACCATTACTCACAAAAATAAAACCAATAAAAATATTTCAAACTAACAATTTATTTGTGACAGTATCTCAATTGTGTGTGTGTGGACAAACATTTTCTCTTTGGTTTAAAAACTCCTTCATCACAATGCTAATAAGGGTCACTTTTCTACTTAGACACACTAAGCAAGTGTCCAGGGCGCAAAAGATTTGGAGGGGTAAGAAATTAGAGGGTGAAAAACGGAAAAATTAAAATTGCAGAAAACGTGCCACCACCTACCGAGCCATGAGAGAAGCATTTTTATCCTTAAGACTTTATCCTTAAGATTTAAATGAGATCTTCTATGAAAAATGAAAAGCTTAACAGTTTGATGTTGCTAAGCAATCAAAATGATATTACCATGGCAATTGATTACAATGATGATATTAATGATTTTGCGATGATCAAAGCTCAAACAAAACCTTTGTTGTATTAGTACAATGACAGTGACTCAACAAAGAGTAAGGATATCTAAAAGTAAAAGATTATTCAGCGTTGAAAACGATGATAAATAACAAGTTGAAACAGTTCATATAATAATGTATACTCTATACTTTACGATTTCATTAATTTACTGTACTAATTCACAAAAGAGTGAGTTTTAGTGGCTCGTGATGTCGTAAGGTAACAAATGAACAAGAGTGGCCAAACCATACCACTATCCTTTCCTTATGGTTGCCAGTCCAGGACACGGTGAGTCTATATGTGGTGGATAAAGAAAAGACTCCCCAAACAGTAAAAACAAGGAAAGGGCAGAAAGTTAAGAGAAAATCCCTCCCTAACCAAAACTGGCAAGGTATGAAATGTAGGAGAGAGGTGCTCTGGAAATAGCGTCGGCGAGGGGGTGGGACGTAACAATTTGAAGTGCATAGGGCGCCAGGAAGGTTAACAACGGCCCTGGTGCTAAGGAAATTTTATTTAAGTATAATTTTAATAGCAGAGATTTTCAATTTATGCTTTTTTAAAATAACGTAATAATCTACAATTCCAAAAAGTGTAGTGTGTGTGTAGTAATAAAATGAACATTATTCTACTAATTGTTACTAAACTAAACCTTTTATCGAAATATAAATACTTAACGAAGTATCATGTTCTTCAAAATATTTGAAATACTATACCAATTTTCAGTGAAAAAGGGACATCTAAAAATAAAGGAAATCGTATATTTTGTAAATTATTTTAAGACACCGAATATTATTTTAATAATAAACTTGAAAATTATTGTTTCTAGTTTATTTTTCAGTACTCTCTTTAATTAAATACTTACGTGTCTTTTCAGTTAATTATTTGATACATAAGTTATCTCTCTCTCTCTCTGCATGTGTTTGTTTGTAATATTGAATAAAAACCAATATTTTAATAAAATATTTTATCAGGAAAAACCGATTTTTTTCCCTTTCCTATTTAGTTTCTTAGAATTATGATTAGTAAATTTGGATAGCTTTTGGCATAGTAGTTTATATAGTTTACACAGTTTTAGTTTATACACATCCACCTTAACTACAACCTCTAACAATAAAGTTCTAAGGATGAAGTCAGAACTGCCGATCTCACTACACTAGCGAAACAAAACGCTGCACATGCGTAGCGGCAGGTGTTGACCATCTGCCCCTCCCCCCGTTGTTCAGTTGAGACTTGTTTGTGTTCCGTATAAGAAAGTCTTGTTTTACAAAGTGCTTGTTTATTACGTTGGTTCTTAACTGACAATAGGAAGATGAACGAATAAAAGATCAATTTAAAGTTTTGTTTTAAGCTTGGCAAGCCACCAAAAGAAACTTGAGCGATGCTGTTACGTGTATATGAAGATCAAGCACTGTCCATGAAGTGTATGTATGAATGGTTAGCCCGTTTTCAAAAAGCAGGGAATGTATTTCTGACTGCCCCAGTAGTAGATGACTGGTATCCTCCGTCAGTGACGAAAACATTAAGAAAATAAGGAAATCAATCACTAAAGATCATTAACTAACTGTGCGCGGGATAACTATAAACTGCAGATTAACCGTGAATCCGTGCGGCAAATCGTTACCCAGAATTTAGGAATGAGAAAAATATGTTATCGATATTGATGTAACATCCGACGAAACGTGAAGAGGCTTTTGAAGTCCATCCTAAAGGAAGACTTCTTGCAAAGTTTCCAGGACATGTAATGCAGATCTCTGTGATGTATAGTTATGGGAGGTGACTATTTCGAAGGACAGTAAGGTAACTTTCGTCAATATTTCATCTACATTAATGTTACAGGACTGTTCACCGAACTTTATTGTCAGAGGTTGAATAACAATTTTGATAGTATCTTGTTGTTTAGTTCGAAAGAGGAATTATATTCTCTGTGTGTGTAATTATATATAGTTTTTTTTAAATATAGAAACAAAGAAGAACATATTTAAAGCTATTAACAATTTTTACCAAAGCGTTTCACAAATAACTATTTACAGTTCCAGTCAACTTTTTTTAAAGTATCTAAAGGGATAGAACGCTAGAAATTTCCACATATGAGGCTCGTGTATGAAAATATAGATTTTCCGAAGTAAAATGACAAATTTGCTTATCCTTCGCAAACGCAGATAAATTGAAAAGGAAGGATTAGCGTGTGTAAATCTATAAATATCCATACCCTAAGCCTAAGAAGAAAAGAAGGTGAGTGGAAAGATGAAGGTACTAAGTAAAAGAGAAAAAGAAAGATCGTCAGGTGGGGGGCGTATCATTTATGTGTATAGAAGAAACTAAGCCCTTCGGGAAAAGTCAGATTACACAAGTACCTTGAGATCATGTGTGTGTATCCTGTATTTATTTACTGAAAAAGAACTCCCGAAGAAAACATCTTACGGTGAAACCAAGTTTACTGATATCGGAAACTTTCACAAATTGATTGTTTTCTGAAATGTTCTTGATGCATTGCAAAGAGTACGTCACACAAGTTGGCCCTTTTTTAGTCAACACGCAATGTAGAAAAAGCAATATGTAGAAATAATGATTTGTCCTCAAATAAATGCAGCCCTTTCACAGCACAAGCTAATATTCATTGTATTTTACAAGAATATATTAAAACAATAAGCTTATATCCGTTATTTTAATGCAAAGTTAGTTTTCTGAGTTCCCTAAAAGTATTTTAAATGTATAAAGTTCCTCTCTCGAGTATTATTAAAATACATTGGCTGATTTTTAATAAAGGTATTCGGTTATCATAAATGATAGACTTAGCATTTGAAAACTGTAAGTGCAATTCTCAAAGTTCTTCAGCTTAAATCAAATCCTAATCCAAAAGTTTTTAGCACTTAAAGGCTCTTTCATTGAAACAGGAGGTCGTTGATTTTCAATCGATATTCTCCTTGCAGTTCGATGTTTAAGTGTGTCTGTTAGAATTCGCTAACATTTGGCAATCGAGTCGTCCTATTTTATGGTTAAGGAATGTAGTTGGGTAATGATTCAAATAACCTTCATTCAGTATAAGTTCCAATGTCAATAAAAGCTTATTGATTGTCTCACCTTGTATTATTAAGTAGATGTCATGCAGAATAAATTAAAATGAGCTTCTTTAAAATGATGCTTGTATTCAATTTTTCTCGGTAATAATCTAATCGTAAGAAATGAGCAAAATCATCTTTTCTCTTAAAATCGGCTCAAATGTCAGAATGTAAATAAGTGATTTTTTAATATTTCATCTACTTTTTAACTTTTTTAAAAAAAAAAAAAACGTACTATATACACTATGGGCTTAGGTAATATATTAAATCAGTGCATAAATGGCTTTTTTAGGATGGCTTTATTAATTTTTTGCCTAGGTCACAGCTATATTGTTAGAAGATTTAGTTTTTGGTTAAGATTTATTTAAATAAATATTCATTTATCCACGATTTATTTATTAACTTTAAGTATCAAATGTTGATACATTTGGCTTATTCGATAAAAAGACTTTAACCGATAGACTATTAAAATTGTATCTTTGATAAATGTCTAATAATGTTTTAAGTGCTACAACAGGGAGAGAGAAAAAACCTATTAAAAATGTTCTGATCAATTCCGGTATGAAGTACAATATTGCAAATGTTAAGTGTCTGTTAATTTTTTTTTAATTTCTCTAAGTCGGTCTTAATTGCTTTTACTATTTTTTAAGCTGAAACTTTATCTATCAACTGAACCACATAAAACTTGTAATGAAAATAATTCTTTAAAATTCTAATGATGATGAATAAGTCTATCAAATTCTCTTTGTAATTCATTAGAAAACGCTAAATTTATTGCATTGTGAACCTTTAATTATACCTTAAAACAGTTTTATAACCAGAAATGAAAGTTAAGAAAAACTGCCCATGTTTTTAAGCAAGGAAAATCATTTTAGCAATCCGAAATAATTCTTTTATTTAAGATTTAGTCCAAAAATAATTTTTAATTGAATTACATCAGGAAAAACATCAGCTTTACACTAACAGCTTTTCGAGAAGTAATCTCAGATTTTCTTTTTTAAAAACCGAACAAACTCCTATCTCATTTAAAACAAAACTACACCTTAATGATCGATTTTAATATGTCGTTTGGGTAGCTTGATAGTGCAGGTGGTATTTTGTTCTTATGTTCTTTTTTACTGTCTGCGTATACATCACAACTTTTTTTTTTTGCTGTAACAAACTCGAAATTTGTAATGGTTGCTGAAGGTCCATTTTTCTCCACCAAATCCCTTTTAAGAGGATTGAAAAAATAAATTGAAATGAAGTAAAAAATATCTGAGAAACAATTTTCTAATAAAGTACATTCTAAATATTAGACTTAGTGTTACCAATGCTTGAACAGCTTTTTTTTTCCTTGTTCACTTTAGCAGAAAAATATTGGTAATTTGAAGTAATGGTGAAAGTCTCAATTAAACAGATTATTCCAAATGAATGTTTTTTTAGGATTATACGTTAGTTCGTAAAAACTGGACCAAGTAGTTACCTTGCTAAACGACTTCGTTAATTGAATACAAATGGATGTATGATAACTTTTTATAAACTAGTAATTATATATCCCACGTAAGTACTTCCATATCGGAAGTACTTGGGCTTGAAGTTACTAAGGAATTGAACAATTTAGGAAGTTAAATAATTTATCTTAATTTTCTTGCATATCCTGATCATTGAGAAAAGTTTAATTAATCAAAAATTTATTTTATAATATTTTTATAACAATGTAATTACTCGCAAGTACACGTTATAGCTTAATTATTACTTCAACGTATAATGTCACTTTTAATTGATTTATAAAACAATTGGCATTTTTGCTAAATATGTAATTAGATTATTATATAAATTATTATATATTATTATATAAATTATAAAATTATTATTATTATATAAATATAGTTACAAAATTTCGCGGGGTGGGGGGTCGTTATTCAAATAATTGATTTATTAATGGACAAGGACAAACAGATGACTACAATAATGAAAAATCTAATTGTTATAAACAAGCTTTGCAACGTTCCAGAAACGAATCTCTAGAACAATTCCACTAGCAGGGACTGAGACAGATAAGGTCTCTCTGTGTTATCGCAGTCAACGCACAATTAGTCTGATCTCGACTGAGATCTCTTCTGAACTGATCTGAACTTAGTTTGAAAAATCCTTGTAATAGCCTCATGAAAATTTCTGCAAGGGACGATCCTAGAGCCTTCCTCGTGATTCCTTGGCAATGCGTAATTTTTACCAACTTTATCGTCAAAGGCCATAAAGTCGCCAATCTGAAAACCCTATCCACATTTTCTGTGGTTAGCATAGTTTTGTTTTTTAATTCACGCTTGGAAGCGCACTTTACCTGTAAAACTCGATTTTCCTACAAGGAGAGAATTTCTGAAGGAAAAACAACATACGTGGCATGTTTCAATGTATAGATAATTTTTCTTTCTTTTTTTTTAATATTATAACCTCTGAAAAGTAATAAGTACTATAGATAAGTAATAAGTCATTCTACAGAATAATGGTTATATATATATAGTTATATATTAAAAGCACTTAACCATTTTTCCAAAAAAAAACAACATTTTCCTAATTTTCAAGATAATAAATTATTGAGACTGTTTTCTCAATTTAAAAGAAGAGGAAAGTGTCTTCACACAATTTCAGATTATTTATATGAGGAACACTTGAACTAAGTGGGAGTAGGATATTTCACTATAATTTAGAAAATGAAGGGAAAATGAAGGATATTTAAATTTTAAAAGTATGATATTTGAAAACAGCCTGGTTTCAGTTTTTTCAGCCTAATTCTATTCAGTATATATATATATATATATACATTGAATAGATTGATGAGAATTCTTGGTATTTTAACAGCATATTTTATTTTACACACACAAGCAAAACACACAAACACAAATGGACAACCACACATGAACATCTAGAGCATTGCTGAAAAACGTTTGTACATTCCTGAGATCTCAGCTCTTATAGTTTCCTCACAACCTGAAGCTTTTAGAATCATATGATTCTGTTAAGGTCTTCTGTGATTAGTCATAATATGTGGATGATGCAAAATTGCATCATCTTGCTTAAAAAAACGCCCACGTGGAAGTTTTTCAGGAGATTAAGTTGTGGTTCCACAACAGAATATTTCCCGTCAGGCGGGTAAACTAAAATTTTACTATCACAGGAAGTTTTAGAGGGTTGAAGCCCATTATGAATTAAATAAAATCCCTTGAGAGAAAATTGAAGTACTGTATTATTACATATGTATTTATATATTCGTTTACAGCTCTAAACATATTATTGACAATATAATAAAAGAAATTCTGAGATATTTTATACGTATATGTATGAACATATTCTCTAAAAGAAATAAAACTATATTTATCAATGAGATAAATTTAGCAATATATATACATTATTTTCGTACAGTAAAATATTCAATATTACAAAATTAAAGAAAAAATTCTTCTATTACACAACTCAATATCATTCATATCGAAGCAAGTTTTTTTTTTTCAGAGTTGTATTCACATTGGAAACATATTTTGTTGAATTTTTATTAGCTATTTAATGTACCAGTTTCATAGAGAATATCCATTTGACTGTTAATTGTTAGAATTCTCCTTTACAGGGAAATGAATATAGGCTTTGGAATACATGTTTTTCATTTTCAAGACTCATTTGGGCTGGAGAAAGTATAAAATGCAGAAATATCGCATCCAACATATATAAATCTCTTTCTTGAAACCTTGAAATGAATGTTTTGATGAAAACTCTCTTTTCCATAGTTTCCGAAAGAGTTCTCAAAAAGCAACTTAGCTTTAACTCACGTAACGTATCCAAAAATTTCCTTCGAACATTCTTCCAGAAAATTAATGGTAAGAACAGAGAAAGAAGAATATTTTTCGATTAGAGTCGGTATAAAAGATGAATATGTATTTTTTTTTTCTTCGGGAGATATCATATTTATCAAAAAGAATTCTGTAGTTTCTTAGTTTGACAGGCGTACTAAGAATCAAACTAGCTTTGTAATTAAGAATCTGCATTTTGCAGTTAGAAATCGGTGCGAATACATATATTCAAATGATTCATGACGTAAAAAAGCAATACATTTTAAAGCTGTCACAAACTTTGTAAGAGTCAAACGAAATTTTAAATTAAAATGTGAAATAAAATAAGTACTTGATATTAGTTTGTAAAAGATTGACTATTACTTGAATACTTGGAATGTACAGGATTAAATTAATCAAATTTTTTGTAACAGACTTTTTAAATTTAAATAAACTATATTAAATATTCTAAACTTATGATAAATGTGGTAAAACTAAACCTCTATTTGAAGTAAAAATAATAAGCTAAACAAAAGAAAAAATAAATTCAAGTTAAAATTAAATAGATCCGCTAATTAATGTTTTAATTCTAATTCAGGGTCAATTGGTGCATATCTCCATTTAATTCAATATTAGCTGTTGTAGAATGAAGTGTAGTACTAATTCTTGTTTGAGGCATGCATTTACCTTTTTTTCAATTCCTTCTATCGTCAATAGTTGAAAAAATCAACATACGTATAATTAGAATATGTATTTTATTCGAGTTCTTTAACATAGTTACACAAGCCGGATAACAGCCTTCGCTGATACATGTCGAAAAAGTGCTTTTTAGGTGTTAGAATTTTGGTGTTTTTTGGGTCATAAGAAAAGAAGAAATATAATTATGAAGGAAGAAGGACTAATACTTAAGACTAGAGAGTTTTTTAAGTTGTTTTAATCGCATTTTCTTTATTTAACTTATAAGAATATTTTTAAGACGTTTTTTGAAGAAAGAAATTTTTACGATAATTTGTGTTCTAAAAATGGTTTACCTCCTAAACAATCCAATAAAATTCAATGAAACTTATAACATATATGTTATGAGCTCTTCAGAGTGTAGCAAACCGCAGGCATTAAGACAGCAACATTTAATCACATTTTACAGCTATTTTTAGCTTAGAACATACAGTAATTTTGACGAAAAATCATTAGCATCAAATTTAAATGCTTATAAAATATTTATTTCTTAAAATATTTTTTATCCTACGGGTTGTGGCACTTCAAATAGATCAAGAAGTATATGAATGAAATTAAAATTGCATTATGTGCAATTTATTTTTATTTATGGCATTTTTCTTAACTTTGAAAACTTTTGTTAAGATTTCATCAAAATAAAATTATTTTCAAAAACAAGAGGTGATACATATTACTTATTTAATGATTATGACCTTTTAAGCTTATTTATGTTCTTTAAAACAATAAAATCAATCTGAAAATCAATTTTTGAAAAATTGATCTCCGAACCTAGTCGGATACCATCACACCAGATGAGAGGTTTTGAGGATCTGTTAGAGTTCTGTGACGGGCTCATCGCGCTTTCTATTAATTCTCCTCTTGGGTTCTTTGGGACCGAAAAAGGCAAATCCTTTCCAACCAAATCCAGAAGCGAAGCGTGATTATTCAAATTAGGAACCTTTTAAATAGCAGAAGTTTAGCGTAAGCGAGGTGGCCTTTTGGAAAGTGATTATGCTAGTCGAAGTTTAAGCGTGTAAGCTGAAGTAAGCCGATACTCCAGTGTTAAGCTATCCGCGACAGAGCGATCAAGTCAAGGTGGATACCATTCCACGCGAGATAAAGAAAAGTCATTTAAACATTCGAGTGTGTTGCAGCTACCTAGGATATTACGGTAGGATCTTTCAAATTAATATTAGGAACCGTGTATAAACTGAGATTAGGAATAGGCGGTAAAGTTAAACATAGTGATTAAGGTCGAGCTTATTTGGTAGTACGTATTGTGTGTTTCTCGCCTCAGATCCGCTAAGTTTAGATATAAATATTATCATTGTATAGTGTGTTTAAGTTAAGATCTTAATAAAGAGATATTAAGATTATGACAACGCCTGGTTCTTCATTCACTCCCACACCCCTAGGTTACGAAGATAACTTAGAAGTAAGGCATCACCCACGGGCAAATGCCTTACAATTCTAATGTGTCAAATTACCCATTTAGTTTTCCTCCCCATCTTTAGTGAAACAGAAACTTAGAATACAAGCCTCAATTTTAATTTGATTTCAGAATGAATAATTATACCGCAATCTAACCGCCAATTCTATTCGTATAGACTGTCGATGAATCCAAATGCAGAAGAGAAAATAGATAGAGCAGCGTTTCCCAGACAAGGTGCCCAGGAACTCTAGGGTTCCGCGGGAAATAAGGAAATAACACGTACGTCATAAAAGGGAAAGCAATTTTTTCCTGATTCCAGGGGCATTGTACTCAGGTAACTTTGGTAAGGGAAGCGAGTGTGAATGTGTATGCATTAGTGATGAAAGGGAAAAAATAGTATCATGTGGTTGGATAAACAGAGTGCTATTGCTTATTTTTTCTTTTGCTACTTTATTAGCATTTTATATGGGTTTGTTTCTCTTATATATAAATTTCTTCTATAGATTGTAAGGGTTAAAAAATGGCTATACTTGAAGAAAAACAACTCAGATTTATCCGAGGGGACTTGTGCTGATTTATAAGATTCTTTTACAAAATTCCAATCGATAAAGAAAAAGGAGAATAAAGTATTTCCCTTTAGAATTAAATGTATTTATCAATAGGCTTTGCAGGGAATGGTAATCTAAAACGTCCTTTCCTATTGTGTCTCGTTACTGAAAAAACGATTACAGCAATGGCTCCAACAAAATCAAACAGAAATTTCACAACAAATGACACAAATATGCAAAATCAAAAAAACTGTTCAATATTTTAAAATTTGTTAAAATCTCAAAACCAATAAAGTATATAGATTTTGTAAACACAATCACAGTTAGTGAAAAGGCTCAGAAAAAATTTATTTTCCAGAAGTGTTTATTTCGTAGAAAAGTAATACAGTCACTTAGAATCTGGTAATGGTCGCATGTAGAATTAAAGTGTGTAAATGTGTATGTGTGTAAGTGTGTTTTCAATGAAAGCAGACGAACCAATAGATTTGTTCAACAAATGTTCTATTCTAGCATTTGAAAAATTTGCTAATGAGCTAGAAATTCAAAAAAATTTCCTCTGCCATGAGAAATCATTTGAGACAAGTTGATAAATAGTTCCAGTTAATATTTTAACTGCGTATCTGAAAAAAAAAAGATATTTTCTTGTAAAATTTGTATTAGAATTTGTATGTATGACGTTATTCCCATGGTTGGCACCTTAAACAACTTCTTTACTTTTGTGGCGATGGTATCTATATAAGCCAATAACAACCTCCGGACTAAAGTGGTCATTTTGGTCCAGCGGAAAGTTACATGCTTCCGGAGCAGAAAGTGCCGAGTTCTATCCTCACTTTTATAAAAGGAGGGATGTTACAGTGTTGTTTCCACACATTGCTTCCTTTAGATAGAAGTGTTGGCGTCAAATCTCTTTGTAATAAACCACAAAAAACATTTCAGGAAGTTCTAAAAATGATAAATGTTATTAAACAAAACCCACTTAACTCCTAATTTCTTAAAACACTCTGAAAATATGAATAAAGAGAACACAAATCTGCTATTATACACAGGAAATTAGGTGGTCAAGTTGAGGCATTTATAAGTGTTTATGAGCTAAAGTATACGAAATACAGACACATTTTGAACAAAACGACACATAAGATTTCACTGAATGCTTTGAGGATCAAATATGAACGTAAATGTTAGCCTATTTGGGCATACTTTTCATCACTTGAATCAACTAATTAAGTTAACGCTAGGCGGAGGATAATACAATGAAATACGCTTAACTCAAAAACGCTTAAGGTATTCGACTACGTTCGGAACTGTGATTTTAAAGAAGCGCATAAATGGATAATTTTCATGATATTTAGTGCCACTTAGATTAGAATACATGTATAAAGTTGTGTTAAGGACATTTTGACAAAAAAAATTATTTAAATACAATGTTTCGGCAAAAAATTAACTTAGAATAACCTTTTTTTCAAAATGTTCTCCTTTTGTCAAAAACGCTTCTATTATAATACTATTTCGCCTGTATATAGCTCAGACCTCTGTACAGAGGCTCAACAATGATTTTTGAAAAATTCATATTATTTTGAGAATTACAACACATTGAAATAATTATCGGCGATTTTTTCTTAAAATTTCTCCCCACTGTTGTCGTAAAACATGAATGAACCCACTTCTAAGTTATATATTTCAAAAATTCTAGTTGAGCCTCTGTACAGAGGTCTGAGCTTTATACAAGCAAAATATTATTATAGTAGAATCATTTTTCACAAAAGGAGAATATTTTGAAAATGGGTCATTCTATGTTCATTTTTTGTCAAAATATTGTACTTAAATAATTTTTTTTATTGTAATACTATTCTTAAAACAAAATTGTATCTAAAACGATCTAAACTATCTATCTCTTGTATTTAAAACCAAACTAAACTAAAAGAAACAAAAAATCACGATGTAAAAGTAAATCTAGAAATGCTTGAATCACAGGCGGGACTAGAAAGTGAAGATGCAAAATAAAGATTATTGGCCTGTCAAAGAAAATAGGTTATTACTTTCCTTTCCTGTTAACAGGATTGTATGGTTGGGTGAGGAATTTATTCTCTCTTGCAAACACACACACACACTTCTCTTCATCCTCAAAGCCTAACTTTAAGGGAATCAGAAGTTTGCGAGAATACAATTGGATGCATCTTTGAAAATGAAATTTAATGATAAGATTTTGGTCGAATTATGGATTTCCATAGAAAGTGAGTATCCATCAAATCATAGTAAAACAATTAAATATATTGCCGCAGTCTTCAACATCTTGTTTAACAAGTATTAAGAGTAAGGAGAAAAATCGCTTCTTTTTTGTAGAAGATGAAAAAAAATTTCCATGTATATATATCGAAAATAAGACCCCAAAATGAACATATAAGTTCCAAAAATCAGGCACAGATTTCCCTTTATTATTTACTATAAGTTGTTATTTATCTAAAAAAATTATTATTTATCTATGCCTAATTAAATTTAAAGCAATACCAATTACATGCATTTTTTTTTTTTGTTTTGAAATAAATGTCTAAAAGGACAATTTTTTTTTCTTTTGTTTCCATCCTTAATAAAAGTATTGTGATAAAATACGAGCGTATATACTTTTAAAAGCCCAATGGAGTCCAGTAGAACTTTAATATTTTCATAAGGGTTCTATAGGTATAAAAAGGTTGGGAAACACAGAGATAGAACATGTAATACATAATAAAAAAATGGATTACATGCTCCCATTAAGGAATATTTTTCCTTCGAGTTATTCAGTAAAAAAAAGAAGAAAAAAACCGTTTATAGATTGTTATTTGACCCTTAAAATAATATTAATATTGAAGATATCGTATTGTTCCAAATGTTTTAGATATAAAAATAATGTTCATGTTGTTTACAAACAAGCAACCTTAAAAAAAAACAACATTTATATTTAACTCAATGAACTTACGCACTTTTTAATATTAACTTTTTAAGTGTCGCGGACGTATATATACGTCTCGCTCAGCAAGTGCTTTAACTACCCCGGGGCGTATATATACGTCTTTCAGAAATATGTTTCCTTTGCGATGGTGGCAATAAAATTATTCTGAAGGCTTTAGAATGTAACAAAATGACCTTGATAATGTTCGAGAAGATCTACTTATTTCAGAGAAGAATTTGCTTATTTTCTTTTCCCCCTAATACACTGTATACGCGTGCCTGTTTAAAAAACGGTGACACTGCTGAGCGAATCGCGTAACTTTTAATCGGCACATTTTTCTGGTTAATTTCTAAAAATGAACTTTTTTAATCCTCTTTGGTTTTATCAATTAGATATTTTAAAAGCAAATCTATTACAGTGTCATTTTATTCTAAAATAATATATATTCTTCGCAAACTTTTCTGTCTCTGAGTGGAATAACGCAAGATTGTCGAATCAGCGCACGGTAAACCATTTAGAAATTTAAACATTTTACTTAATTTTTAGTGCGAGTTTATTTAAATCTCAAGCAATATTTTAGTTTTTAGCATTTTTAATGGACAAACTTATTATAATTCACGACATCTCTATTACTGAAAGTATTATAAGTTCGAATATTATTTACAAGGCATCTTTAAGTTGTCTTTTTCTAACGCCGTTTAGCAGCCTGTTTCTGTGTCAACACTCAATCCATCTGCTCAAGTATCACGTATAAAACCTTTTTATTCTCGTCATGTTGCAGTTCAACTAAACCGTTTCAGCCAAAAATCAATTTTCTCCATTCGTGAACTGAAAACAGATGCTTACGCTTTGACTCGTTTTTATTATGCTTCAAGTACTATAGAAATCCTTGTTCGAACGACTTATTATTCCGCGTAAAATCTAAGCTACCATCCCTATAAAATAGAAGTTAAATCTTTTTAAAATAACGGCAAGAGTCTTTTAAAGAAAAAGGTTTTGATTCTATTTTTTACTATAAAACAAATAATGTTTAGAATGTTGTCTTTAGACTAAGTCGATTGCAAGGGGAATGCTTTTTTATTTTTTATGTTTATTATAACAATATGATAGAATGGCTTACTTTTTGAGTATTTCTTTAATTTAGCCAATTGAAAATTTATTTTCTTTTATTGTGTAAAGAAACACAATACAATAGTAGTTTATAGATTTAAGTGAAACCTAAACAAAGAAATTCACGTAGAAATTATGTTTCATATTCTACTTACTGCAAAAAGTTATAAAAAAGTTAGACTTTGAACATAAAGTAAATAATGATAGTATTGATTCAAATAATCTTTTTTCTTTAAAAAAATAAAGTTAAATTTTAAAGTACTTTTTTTTATATAAGTTAGTATTAAAAAATGCGGAAATTTAGAATCATTAATTTTGCTTGGGATTTAAAACTGTTTGAGAATTTCATCTTTTTGCCTAAAGAAGAACGAACACGGAGGAACAATTAGATTTAAGATTTCGAGTGAATTAAAAAAAAATAATTGAAGAACTTTTTGAATTGGATTATTTACTTAACGCGGATGATAATAAATTATTTTTCTGTTTTAAGCGAATCCTTTTTAAATCGACTTTTTATGAAAGACAATGATTCACTAACATGCGGTAGAGAAACATGGATTCCAGAAAAATTCCTATAATTACCTTAAAAATAATAATTCATCCTATAATTTCCTTATAGACACTGAAGTTTTCGAAATAATGAGGACTATGAACCGCTTTCAGTTTTATTTCAAGTTTGGGTTTAACTAGATATTGTGGCTATAGCTAACCTTCCCTCTTTCTATTTATATTACTGTATCTATATTACCTATTGAAATAATACCTATTGAATTATACCTATACTACCTATTGAAAATAATAATGTTACTTTGATCGGTTTTCGAGGATTTTATGCAAATCAGTCATAAAGAACAAGATAGTTCTTCAGGAGAGATGAAAATTTATTGTCGGAAAACAATCCTTGAAATACAGAATTCAACATCAATATTCTCTGAATAAATCTCAGAATAACTTCACACCTTCAACAGCGCTCAGACACAACTATCATTGTCTAAAATACACCTATATCAAAGATTATTCACAAGCACCGCTCGTCCTACTCAACAGCCGAGCTAATCGCTTGTCGACTCTTCAAGGTCAAGGCAAGATTACTAATCGCTAGTCAAAACAATACTTAGTTTCGGTGAGCGTCTCCCTATTTATAAGCCCCACGGATCCTTCGAGAAACATTTGCTTGCGTCATAGATCCTGAAATTAGTTGATTTCTCCACTAATTTCCTGAAGAATCCATAGAATTCCGAACTGGCCCCAAATGGTCACTAACATAGTCACCAAAATGGTCGCCAAGTTACCAAAATGGATGCCAACTTGGCTCTATCGCCAAGATTTCACCAAATTTCCGTTGAATCGCCATTATAATCTACGGAACGGCGTTGCTTGCAAATATTACAATTTTTAACATAAAATAAATGCAACATAGAGTAATATAAACGTATTACACATCCAGATATAAATTATTTACACTATTCTAAGCATTTTTTACACAAAATTCGTAGCAATAAGAAAGAAAGGGTATAAGAAAAAGGTAATTTACAAAAAGATACATTCCAAAACGCTTGTATTTAATATATATACATATATATGTATACATATAAGAATTCTATTTCATTGTCCTAAATCAGTGTCAGCTGTAGAAAACATAATAGTTTTTCATTTTGGTCTATTGACTTTTTACATGTTGACATATTTTGGTGGGTTTTTGTAGGTTTTCAAATCCATTTTTATCCATTCTTTGTTTTGCAGGACTTACAAAGAGAAATTGTACATATACTTAAAAAATTATGCTTGAATTTATTTTTTAGTTATTTATTATCAGCATCATAAAAATACCGTATTTAGCAAAATAAACATAAATTAAAATTTAACATCAATATCATGGTAGAAAATTTAAAAGTCATTTACTATCGATTTGAAGCAATACGACCGTAAGAAATAATGAATAAAATGTTATATTTTCTAACACGGATTTTTCCCCCCAACAGATAAGAAAGGTACTGAATAGTTACCAGGAAGCCATACATAGATATGTATAAATAACATGACAGGAAGAAATAAAGCTATCCGCTAGAAAAGTATCCATAAAACATTTCAGCAAGAAATGCATTCGACTAAGACCCTTGCAGAAAATATTCGCCTTCTGTACCGCTTTTATATATATGTATGTTATTCAGCAAATTATGCGAACGCCTTATTTGAGGTGACGTTTTCTTCACAGCGTTATGTGTCCTTCAGTAAAAAAGTTCTTTAAAAAAAAAGTCGAATACGTGTAAGAGCTTATCTGACATTTTTCTGCAATGAAATCACTTCACATATTGCTCTAAACCTGTTTATCGTTCATATTTTGCGCCTGGTATGATTCTTCTTTATTTCTGTAAGCTTTTAAATTATATTTCTTGAATTTAAAAATTCTAGCATTGTGTCTATGAGAAGGTTTTAATATTTGAATATAAGTGTAATTTGTATTATTTATATAAAATTTAATCAACTATTTAATTTTAGTATCAATTAGTTTTTAGAATTGTAATTACCTAATCTAATTAGCCTATATATGTTTTTTAATTATGTAATATTAATTGCTTCCCCAACTTTTTGTACTCGAACTAATAGTTTTGCAAAAGAACTAATGTTTAAAATAACTGATTAAAAACCAATGTTTTAGCATGATGCCTTACTCCAAGTCAAAGCAGGAATAATCCTAAGTAAGAGATAAAAAAAATAATAAAATAAAGCAACTATAACACCCGATTTCAAAAATGGATTTCGAATGTATTTAAAAGATTAGGTACATAAAATGTTCATTTTTGACCTCTGAATATTTAAAATGTTTATTTATAAGCATTGCAATTTTTAGCTTACAAAAAATTAAGAATGTATACCATTTGTACATTATCTGATCTATTGAATTTCTCATCATATATGCCTGCAAATCAAGCAATCAACTCATTTTAAAAGTGGAAATTTTTTAGATTACAATTAAAGAACACATAAGTTGCATTTATTGTGATTACAAAGTTACTCATACATGAGAGGTAAATAATAAAATAATTAGTTCTTCTGTATTCAAATGTCTGTATATTCATTAATTTGCAACATCAGGTTTGTCTCTTGGATTTTAAAAAATGGAGCCCTAGAGCTATATATGTCAGTTTACATGCAAGAATTTGATATAATAAAGGATTTTTTAATATGATATATTAAACTCTTCATCCCGGGAGAAATATAAGGGTTCTCGCCCTATTTTTAATAATGTGGGACATTCATTGGGAGGAATGTTTTTTGGGAGGAATGTGGATGTGTTGGTCTGTTTGTGTTTATACTGTTCTATTTATGTCACCTTGATACTCATTTTTCCATCAATAAAAATAAGGATGTGTAACACCTTAAAGCTTCCTTATCCTTTCTATCAATGAAACAACCTGACAAGAAGTTCATCTTAAGGTATCCAGCTACCTTAACACCGTGAATTTTGTCAAAAATTGACAATTTTTTTATTATTTTATTTTCTAAGTCATCTTATTAGTTTTATAAAAATACCAAGTGTTTTATTTTTCATTCTCTAGAACAAAAACTACAAGTGTTTTAGAGAAAGCAGATGCCACTACTTTAAAATGCGTTTTACTCGAAATGTGTTTTTTTGAAATTGATCAAACGGGGACAGCGATTACTCGAAAAGTTCTGGAAATAATTAACTGAAATTTTTTATGTACGTTCTGTATAATAGTAGAAGTGTTTTAACCCTAAAATTTTTCAATCACTGTTTTATTACAAAATTTACAGTCCCTAATGTGAATATGATCAATGTTTTCTTAAGCATTTTCATATAACTAGGAAAAAGTGCTCTGGGTTTTGTAAAAATTAATATCTCTTATCTTGAAGGTCATTTCAAAAATTAAAAGCAAAGCAATACATCAAAATTGAGAATTTGTTTATAAACCTTTTGTACAAAGCGGGCTCCATTTATGTATTTTTTTGTAAATTTTTACCAATTTTTTTCCTATTTTAGTAATAATAATTTCTTTTTATCTTCTTAATTTTAGTATTTTTTTCTTAAAATGTACTAAATAAATCTGAAAACCACAGAAAAATCCCTACGTTTCTAAAAAAAAGAAAAAAAGAAAAGTTGTCACAAGTAGTCGGATACCTTAATATCAAAATACTCTAAGCCAAGTTCGAAATATGACATACATTTATGCATGAATGTATGTATGTAAATAAGTGTGTACATATACATCGGTTTTAAATGACGCCTCTGTATGAACTAGAGTTAATTTATAATGTTATCCTTATAGAAGTATCTTTAATTTTTAACTAAGATATATCTTCATGGGCAAAAGCATGTAGAAGCAGCAATTTAATAAAAAGGAATTTTATATTAGATTCATATATGAAATGACACAAAGGTACTAGTGGAAAGAATTAAAAAAAATAATAAAAGTCAAATTAAATATAGATTAGGTAGAGAGTATGAGATGCAGTTCATCCAAAAGGTGATTACTGCGAAGAATGTCAGGCATCAAAAGTATTCAACTCATATAATGCTGAAGAGACATTAAATGGGACATCACTGGCTTGCTCTGTTATCACTGATCAGACAGATACCGTTAACCTGTACCCACAGACCCGGCCGGATGTCATCTGTTTTATTTGACATTTGCACTAGTCTGATTATCCGTTGTCTACCGCAGTATTTTCATGACATTCGGAATCTAATATTGCTTATCGTATAAAAACGTATAAGCCCCATAGTAATCAGAAGCACTACAATTGTAGAAAAAGCGTAGTTACAATTTATATTTATTTCTGTAATTTCATGAATTTTTCTTAAAGTTATTCACTCAACATCTCTGGCTCTCTTGCTTCTTTAATATTTTACATTGTATCCCGAAAACAAAAAGACTTGATGTTCAAAACGTTTTTTATTGTGTAGAGCAGCGTTTCTCAAACTGAGGGGTGCTCCTCCCTAGGGTGGCGTGATAATTCTACGAAGGGGGCGCGAGCATATTAAAAAGTCGAAAGCAAAAGTTTATTTAAAGAAATTATTAATTTACTGAAAGTAAACAAACAAAATACATTCTGACGTAATTAAAAATAAAATTTACATTTACATTGATATAATGCACTTATCAATGTATCAGCACTGCGCAATGTATTTTGTAATTAATTTAGCAATACTAAGTTAAGAACAAGTT
>BMAV01007901.1:219412-235015 GCA_019973955.1 Trichonephila inaurata madagascariensis
AAAAAAAAAAGAGACGAGGATAAAAAAATTAGTCTTCTACATAAACCCCGGAATACTGTTTATTTAAAAGAAATGAGTAATGAACTTAAAAAGTTTTAGTTGAAGAAGTATACTATTTTTTTAAAATCCTGGGATAATACCTCGTATAAATGACTTCAAAACATAATAGCATTGCACTTGTATATTTCTGGTTCCTTCGTAAAATAGGGGGTGCACGTTATACGGCGAATATACCTAAAAATTCAAAAATGCAGCTTAAAAGAATAGGTGTATGTTATAGGCCGGATTTTACCGTATTTAGCACAAATATATGAAATAGATAAAAATATATTTTGTAGAATAATTTATGTGAAAGAAATTAAAGTTGAGTTTATAATCTTCAAATAATCAATATATTTAAATTCTTATAGTTATAAACTTATTCTTATAAAAAGGCTTCTCCAGCGAATGAAATATAAATCACGTTAAATTTACAAATTTGCTTTCTAGCTAGATATGACTGACACTCATTTTATGGAGGCAACTTTGCACTTTCAGTTAAAGAAATACTAAATTTAACTCCACATAAAGATGAGGAAGGTTTTCAACAATGGTGACGTCAAGTAAAATTTTTCATTTTCCAGACAAAGAAATTCTTAGAGTTATTCTGAAGGGACACAGTGTACATACTTCAGAAGACTTACCCTTATCGAAGATTACACCCAAAATAGTCCAAAACTGTTTACACATACTTATAATCTTTAAACATGATTTCATGAAAACTTCTTTCAAGTCTTGTCAAAAAATCGCTTTATTCTTGTCAAAGGCTGTCATAAACATATTTTCAAAACATTTCTTTCGATTTTATTTGAAAAGTATCTCTGTCTATTTAGTTCTATTGTAAAAAAGAAAAAAATTGTTTGCATTTACCTTTTATTTATTTTTTTCGTTCTACTTAAGGATGAGATGGCTGCAATTTTAAGAGGACAGTACGATTAATACAAAATTTTTTGTTTTAATGGTTTATACATTTTTTGCTTGTAACCGATGTATATGGATTACGTGAAATGGAATTTGTTCTCAAAATACTACAAGATACCAATCATTTAATTTTTTAAGGAAGAGTTTTAAAATTTATAAAGGGACTTTAAAATGTAACTTCTTCAATATTTGACGTACAACATTAAATTTGATTTACAAATACATGAAACTACGTATAATAGAAGTTGGTATGGGTTTACTACTAGCATGATTGATATACGTAGAATACATTTTTTTTCTGAATGCTTATTGAAAATTCCTTGAAAAATGTGTTAATTCTAAAATCAGCTATTTTTTGAGAAATAAGTTTTGTTTTGATTCAAAAATGTATGCCAACTTTTATTGCATGTACTATTAGCAAAAAAAAAATTCAAAGCATTAGCACAATAGGAAAAGATCCTTAGAATTCTAAATGAAGATAAATGACTTATTTTTTTCTTTCTGAGATAAATACGTTTAAAATTTTTATTTACCATTGGGATGTGAACAAAAACGAACATAAACGTTATTATAACTCTGATTTTTTCAACTTAGAGCTACTGTGGGTGTTGGAAGGTTCCAGTAAAGATCAGTCATTTTTCAGTCTAAACAGTTTTATTGCCTAGATCACTTAATGAACTTAATCAACTTAATTGAGAATGCTCAAATCCTTAAACTAGATGAGCAATCAACCTGATTAATTATTTATAAAAGAAATAAAAACAGTTATCTAATCTTCTGAGCGCTCTAGCTTCAACCCTTGATCAGTATTTCCTCTTGAATTAATTTTACGACCACCGGTTGCTAATGCTATACTTTCTTCTATCTCAATTTTCAACCATCATTCCGCCTATTCCAAGACTAGCACTTAAAGAGGATCTTTAATTTGCATAAAATCCAGTCTTCTCCACGGAAAGCGGTTTTCAATTGAAATCACAGTTAAAAAGATTAGTTTATCCAACAGTATTAGTAGAAACGCGAATAGACCTGTTAAAAAGCTTTCAAATTTTGGGATAATATAGAAAAGTATATAAAAAAATAATTTAGGTTACAAAATTTTATTTGAATTTCTGACCGATTTTTGGTAATTGATTGTGTCCACTTAGGTTATATTATAACTTAGTGCTTAACAGGTTATGTGACTTAAACTTTTTATAGCTTTAAAATCTTTCAAGTAAAAAAAAATTAAGGTATAGTTTTCTTCTCTAAAATTATTTGTAGGCAAGTTCTTAAACTTCTTACAAATTTCGATATAAAATCGATCAATGCATTTAAATGAAAATGAACTACTTCTACGTTTTAAGCAGTGCTTTAATTATTGACTTATGTAAAAACTTTGATTTAAATATAAAATAGAAAACAATTTTTGGTTACCTTATTAAAAAAATCATAGTTAATAAAGAATCCAGTATTTCTCCTCTTACGGCTTATAGCCTTAACTAGAATGCTGCAACATGTACACGTAACACTATTTTTTTTAAAAAGTACGATTCAAAGTATTCCTTAGAAATTTTTAGATCAATAAAATATTTAATTGGAAAATTCAATACTGAATTAAGATACAATTAAAGAAAAAGATTTTTACCAATACAAAGTTACAATTTATTTCTTTTAGTCTTTCCCTTGGAAACGTTGGATCAATTTATTCCACAGAAAAGTCTTAAATATTAATCTCAGTTGTAATTTCCTTTCCTGTCTCCACTTTTTATCCCTTATAATTTCCCGAGGGAACTCCAATATATAAAAGCAAAAACTATTTTCAAAACCAAACATTGATTAGAGCCAATTATGTTCTCAGTTTGGAAAGTCAATTGTTTTTAATGACGCATTTCCAAAACGTTGTCTCCTAAAATGAATAATTTTATATCTGAAAAATTTAATTAATTGTCTTAAAACTATTTAAATTACTTGTACTGAAAACAAACACATAAAAAGTAGTAAAACAGAATACAAAAAATACATTGTCTAGACAATGGTAAAAAAATTGTGCAAAGAAAGAATTTTCATTCATCAATGCCTAAATATTTTATATGTATCCTTACATTATTTGGGTTTTTAATTAAGCGTATTACTATTTACTTTAAGTCTGGCAACAGCGAGTAATAAGAAATTAAGGTGTTTAGTCAATGGAAAAAGAAAAAAAATAAATACAAAATACAAAAAAAAAAAGTATTTTTCCAGAAGAAAGATTTTGTCGTATTTATTTAATTCTGATTTAATCATGCAAATATTCTAATTGAATTTAGGATCCACTAGCACATTTGAGTCAAATGAACAAAAAAAAGATCTCTCTTTACCGAGCCTATATTAATACCTCATTATAAAAATACAAAAATATTTAATAGATACTTTTTACGTATATTATACTGATTTTACAAATATTTAACCATCCAAAAATATTTAAGTAATTAGATTTAAGAGAACACAGTACGATTCAATTGACAAAAATCGGCCAAAAAAATCAAATATAAAACATTTAGCCTAAATTATTGTTTATATGTTTTTCTATAATCTCACAAAATTTAAAAGTTCCAAGTGTAAAAAATCCGGACTTATAATAACTTGTATGTTCATTTTTATTCACATCTTTATGGCAAATTAAAATTTTAAACTAATTTATCTCAGAAAGAAAAATTAACTAGTTTGTCTTCATTTAAAATGCTGAGGCTTTTTTATTGTGCTAAAAAACCTTTGATATTTCCTCTAGCTATTGCTATTAAACATGTAACAAAAATCTGCATGCATTTATTTAATCAAAGAAATACTTATTTTTTAAAAAAATAATTGAATTTAGAATATTAACAATGTTTTTATAAAACTATACTAACTTTTGTTGTGCATAGTTCAACATACTTGTAAATCAAATTTCATGTGTGTACGTTAATTATTGTAGGAATAGCAATTTAAAATCGCGTCATAAATTTTAAAACTTTTCCTTAAAAAGCTGAATGGTTACATTTTTGTGATTTTTTGAGCCCAAAAACTATTTTACATAATGCATATACTTAGGGGGAAACCCCAAAAAATTTTGAATACCATTAAATCAAAGATTTTTGTGTAAATCGTACCATGTCCACTTAAAATAATCTCGAAGTCTGTCATCTAAACTTTAATCAAACGAATGAACAAACACTTGAAATTTAAATCTTTTTTCATCGTCATGCAGAGTATTTGTTGCTGTTGCAAGCTGAATGGAACCAGGCTTTCAAAGTCCAAAGGATATTACATAGAAATTAGGAGAAGGAAGTGTCCAATACGGTGTTTGGCCTTGTCACTTAATTATGGGTCAAAATTACGAGTTTTATTACCTCCCTACAGTGGCTTACAGATGACGTACTTTTATTCACGCACAAACGAAACATTTTATTCCATATTGTTGGGAAGATCGGAGTTCATTGATTTTATGCTAAGTCAGTTCTAAAGAACAAAGAAGTTCTTCAAGAGCGATTTAGTTTATTGATGAAAGTAGTCTTTAAAATACAGGATAAACAGCAATAAAACTTTTACAAAAGTTCCAACAAATTCTCCCATCTTGTACAGCACTTGGATTTAACTATCAGTGTCTAAAATTACAGGTAAGTAATAATAAAAACTATCCGCAAGTAACCACTTGGTTGTAGGCACACACACACACACAAATACACCAAAGTGAACACTTCAACAGCTGTAATAGAACTAAGTTTCAGGAAACGACCGTTATTTATAGTCTGCGTGACTACTTTCTACTACCTTCCCGAACAATCTGATTACGTCATAGATTTCTACCAAATAAAGTAATTAATTATTGCGAACGAAATAAAGTAATAAACTAGTCTACCATATATCTTAGCATAATTTATTTCTTTTTCGTAAAAAAAGATAAAAAATAATATAAAATACTTTTCTCTTGTTTTAATATATCTCTGAAACAACCTTCCTTTAGTATGATGTAAGCCTTTTTCACAGAAAATTGTATCGACCTGTGGAAACGAAACTGTCCCTTTTTGTCCCACCTGTTACCCCCATTTATATTTTTTTAAATAGTTTACCCTTTTCAGTACTTTCTGCTTCGGTTACAACTTTTACGTCTTTTCATCCTATTTCTATGCTTCCCTCGTTGACGAATACTAAGCTGGACAACACTCCTAAGCTGATACGCCTAAGTTATCTGCACCTGAGAATACTTTTACGCATATAAGCCCCAGACATCGTAATCCTTCAAAAGTGGACAGTAAAACTAAAAGACAATAAAACCCAAGTAACCATCCAAGAATAAAAAGACCGTTCAACCGTTAATTGTAAAAAAGCAAAAAGACTATTCTTCAGAAACTAGAAAATACTCTCTCTATGCTTCACCAATTCTTTCTATACCATTGTTATCCAAGGGAATAACTTGGAAGAGGCTTTTCTTGTACATGTGGGAATATGAAACTGAAGCATCTATGAAACGAGAACCTACTCACTTGGAATATTTTCATATCGTGATATATAGAAAAAAAAATTCTCAAGAAATCATAATATGAAACACCGTATACTTCCGTGTGTAAGCGGATAATTTTGTGAACTTTTTTTATATATAAAGTTAAATAAAAGTATCGACTTATATATAGATATAGATGCGTTAATCCCGGAAAAAATGTCGTTTACGAAAGGCTGTATTTAAAAAAAATATATATTTTTCACTACCCATGACAAGCGATTTAAATCTTTTAAATTTCAGGTTATTTTGTGAATCGAGCTTGTAAAAGAAAAAAAATCACATAAATCCTTCAAAGTCTGTGATATAATCCAAGTTCCCAAATACTTCTTAAAATTCGCATTCACTCAGTGTGTTGTCATCAAGTATAAAATCATCAGAAGGGGAGTTTTTCCTCCTGAGTATGAATAGGTTATCAATTATACGTGCTCCTCTTTTTGATTTTGGCAACTTCCCTAATTCAAAATGGTTTTTTATCCACTCTCGAGCTTGTTTCTCATTTACAGAAAAATGCCGAGTAGTCTTGTTGTTATTGAAATTTTCAGCAAACGTGATTACTTGTCATTTAAAATTAGGCGTACCGTAAAATCTGCCGTAGAACGTGCAGTTTTAATACAAAACATAATATCTCAATTTACAGGTGCGTGTTATACACTGGGTATAAAAATGAAAGCTTTAAAAAATGAGCATAAAAAATAAGCTTAGATTTCCATATAGATCGGAATAATACTCATTAAAAAGAAATGACATACCTAATGAACTTACACAGGTTGTGGCTCTAGAGGTATAGTATTTTTTCAAAAGCATAAATAAATAAACTCGAATAAATAACTTCAAGAGTATTTGTCACGTACATTTCAGCGTTCTTCGGAAAAGAAGTGGTGTGCGTTATACCTCAAATATAGCAAAATTTTAAAAAATGCCGCTTGAAAGTATAGGTGCACGTTGTACACCGGATTTTACGGCATATGATTTACGTCTCATTTTTCAAACAAAAAAAAAATGGTGTAGAAAATAAGAGAAATACACATAGTACATAAGATAACAAATGAATAGAAAAATTGTGTTAGTTTCACACAGATATGTTTATGAAAAATAAAATTATCATTCTTGGCGTCTGACGTTTTACTTCATAGCAATTTGATTGAAATATATTTCATTTGTTTGACAACAGTTTCGCCCTCATAGCAATATGTTTGAAAGCTACAGGAATTTTTTATTCAACTCGAATTCTATACGAGTTTTAAATTTTGGGTAAATTTTTGATGAAAAAACGCCTTTTCTGCTTATACACAGATTTGTTTATATTCAAAATATACGGTAATTTCTTAGTTTTTAGAAAGGGTTTTTTTTTCGATAAAGCTAAATATTAAATCCCAATTTACTCACTTTTTCTGTAGAAATTTACATTTTGTTGTTGGCTTTGATTTACAAATATTTACATTAATGTTAATGGCGTTTTAATTCGTAAGTATTACACTTTGGAGACATTTTACTTCAACTGATTTAATTGCAGTCATTTCATTTTTCTCGTTTGTTATTTATATATTGTCTTTTCAACTTTACACTTTTTTGAACTATGCAGTTTAAATTACTTTTTTTGCTGTTAAACCACAGAACTAATTTATTCACAAAATATTAATTTAATTGTTTAAATGTCGTAATTTACTCCTTTTTTTGTCTTTAATATCTGTTGTTTTTTTTTACTTTATGTAAAACAGCATCAGACAAATATTGTGACGAAAACTTATAATTTTTAGCCCTAGCCATGATAAAAGAGCAACGCAAGAGTCGAGTTAGTACTTTACTTCTTACTATACATCTATCATCGCCATACTAAGTATTTTGCAGTTTTGTTGATTTCAAACCGCAGACACCGCCTTGAAATCTTCAACGCAACTATATTTCCTGGAGCATTGACTCAAACGCACGATCTACCATTTGCAAAGTTCAACTTACCGCATCCCTCAGACTTATTCCAGAATGTATCCTGATGTATCCGAAATCTCGCCAGTATATTCAAGCCAAATGAATTAATAAAGAAGTATCTTTGCTCCTAAAATCTACGTTAACCCTTTGCGCACCAGACTGCACAATCTAGTATTCCCAGAAACCACAGATTTCTGGGGATACTCACCATGACATTACGACACCCATTTCATTTTTCCTTTTGACGCTGACTAAGGTACACGTTCGTTCGTGATTTGTTTTGCTTTCTAAACTTGTATAACTATTTTTGTTTTTTATTTTTACTTCTTGCCAATATGGCAGATTTGTGGGATTTCAAAGAAAGTGACAATGAATGAGAATATTTGCCGGCAACCGATGAATACGACTGTGACAATGATACAGGTTTACATGTTTGTGATGAAGCAGATAAAGAAATGGAACAAAAATGGCAATACACTTTTAAAACGCATGTGGAAAAGCATTTTGTTCCAAGAGACATTTCGGGCGATTTCACTAGGACTAGTAATTTTAATTTTAATTTTTCTATTTTTTCAAGTTTTAGTAACCCACACATTTTGTAACTTAACTTTTGTAATTTTATGCAATCCTAACAAAAGAAAATCTAACTTATAAGGTTTTCTGGGTTGGTTACACTGGTTGTACACCTAAATAAGCCTTGTATCCACGTGATGTTGCAATGGAATTTTGCCCTATATATAGCATGTATCCACTAGTGCAGTGCTCCGCAACCTTTTGATCGCCGCGGGCCGGTCAACATTTGTTAATTTTACCGCAGCCCGCTGAGGGGGAGGATGTTGATTGTTTATATTTTAGTCTGTTTTGATTTAATAATTTTAATTTCATTGTATTTAATCGTGACTTCTGAATAAAATATAGCTAAACCAAAAAATGAAAATATAGTGATTTAACAAGGAATATTAAGATATTTTCATAAAAAGTAGCCCAAACCTAAGAAAAATTTACCACAGTAAATAAAAGAGAAATAATTTAATGTTTCTTGTGCGGACCGGTAGTATTTGATCCACGGACCGGGGGTTGCGGAACACTGCACTAGTGGATATATGGTACGCAATGGGTTAATCTGATTTCTTTTTGGTTTAAAAAAATAAGTAGAAAAATACGTAATTTTTTTTTTAATCTACTTTTTCTGCGTTTTACTTATATTGTAAAAATTTCTTATAATCAAATTTTTACAACATACTTAAGGCATATACAACCGATATATATACACCATACAATTTGTAAATTCTTATTTAAATCTTACTTTAGTTTTCTCTTCATATAATGTGGAAAAATTGCACAAAATATGTTTCTTTTTATGTATTCTATAATATAATGTTTGTATTTTTACGTGATTATAGTTAAATCTCGAAGACATTACAATTTACTGAAAATCTCGCTAACACATTACAAGCTAAATGAACTAACGAAATCTTTACTTAAGTTCCCTTAGTTCTTTTTTTTCCCTTCCTTTCTTTCTTTTTTCCTTACAAACCTCCTCAGAAAAGCAAGAATAACTGGTAATAGCTCAAGAATGAGAGACAGAAAAGCACTTTCTTTGTCACTTCCTGCATTGGGACATATTCTGTTGTATAAAGAAAACTATTGATTTTATGGACGTGAAGTTCCCGCATTTCTGGTTCATTTGTTTTGGGTCTTGGACATTGGTTTCACATAGGTTCACTAAATCCTCTCTTAGGGATCGTCTGGGGAATTGAAACACGATCGATCACAAGTAAAAACAACCAGAAACATTCTTGTTTTTTTTCCTCTAAAAAAGGACGAAAAGTTTTGAATCACAAACAAGGAAAAAAAAAAGAAACTCAAAAGTCGATAAATTCTACCTTAAAGGAAAACATATTTGGTTTAAAAATAGAAATTATTTTGCGTGCATGCATGCAATATGTACAAAAATAGACTAACTGAAATATGAATTATTTGTTGGCGAAAACTTCTGTATATGAAAACTAAAATAAGAACCGATTTAGAAATATATAATGAGAGCGTTATATTTTTTTCCCATTTCATGAGTTTCCATTAATTTCATAGAATATTTTATAAAGGGGTGTAAAAGCATACTAAAGCAAATATTATTGCTATTAATATCGTAAAGATAAATGTTAATTTATTTAAATTGATTACTTCCATAAATATTTTATACGTTAGAAAATGTGAGCACAAAATATATATCTGTATGAAACTATGAAAATACAAATCAACACTTAATAAACCAGTTAAAAATAGATATTTTGTGTGTGGGTAGAGCATATATATATAAATTAAAAAGAGAATTCATACAAAAATATATACCACCTGAACTGATGTTTCATACACGAAAATTAATTATAATTGATATAAGATAAATTGCTTAAAAATCAGTTTATTTCCATTAAATTGTATATGCAAATGTTTTGATGAAACCTTCATAAAATACATCTATTACAAAGATTTCGATGTTTTAAATTTTAAATTAGGAACAGTATATATTGAAATGTAACATGTTTTTCATAATGCCATAAAGATCCAATGTGTGCGAAAGTAAATTAATTCAAAATAAAAATTTTGAGCAATATTAGCTTTAAGAATTTTTTTCTACAAAAAAATTAGATTTAAAATTCATCTATAATAACACATATTGGATGCGCCTAAAGACTCGCTCATAAATTTGAATATAAACTAGTTTAAAAATAAATTGCTTAAAATGGATATTACCTCCAAAGGTTAGCTATTAAATTTCAGCTCGACAAATATTTACGGGTTTTTTAATATTCTTCCATATTTATCTTCCACATCGTATGGTGAACATTACATACCTAGATATCCAAGATAAACTCCTTTCTTAGAAAACCAATAGATAGGTTCACATAACAAAAAATAATGATGTAGAAACAGATTTGAATATATATTAAGAATTCAAACGCAGAGGCCTATACTTAAAAAAGTATATTATTCAATTCCTACTATTATTTCATACTCTCCCTATATATATTTTTATTTATTTATTTTTTTATATATCTTGTTCAAATTTTCAATCGTTAATAAAATACTTTCTATTCATCCATTCAAGTTCAAATACAATTTTTTAAACATGTAGTGGAGGACACACACACACGTGATGTTAATACAGTTTTTTCAAATATTAATTTATTAGTTAAATTAAAAAATGAATAAATATTAACAAAAAAAAAATAATAGGCCAACATCATATATAGAATGGAAAATGGAAAATTGCAAGGAAAGTCGCTTTCTATGGTGTCACTTAATATTAAGATTCTGTTATATATGCACATACATATTTATACATTAATTGTAACTACTTAATAAGAAGTAACTAAAATAAAATGGGTTTTTTTTGTTGACCTAAGTAGGAATTAACTTAATTTTTCTTTCATATTACTTGTTTTTATTTATATTTGTATTATAATACAAAGTATCTAAAATAACTTACGTATTCACGGAAGTTATATGTAAGAAATTAAAAACAAGTTTTTCCAAGACTTTATACTAATTTCGTATTTAAATCCTATATCTATACAAAATATGATCTTAAATTATATTTAATTTAATCTCTTTAATTCATCTTTAATTAATTTTCACATGAAAAAATTTTCAATTCTTAATCAAAGAGGAATCAAGAAATCTAATTAAGGGGAAAAACTGTCGAATAAAAAACTAAAATATGTATTTTTGAAGTGAAATTTCTATATTAATTTCCAGAAATGTTATTAAGTAACATTAATCCCTTTTGTTTTACTTAATTAAGAAGTAATAAACAAAATGGTTTGTGTTTGATAATCCGAAAGTTTCGATAACAATGTTTGAAAGAACTAAATCGAATTCCCCATTCAAAGGAAAACACTGCTGGTTTAATAGCAATACATTACTACAAAAAGTAATTAAAAGTTCACTCAGAAAGATGAACTATCAATCTGAATCCAACTCATTTCCTGACTTGTTCATCCATGAAGATTAACTGAAGTAAACAGGAGTAATACTGAGGGATTAGAGCTGTCTAAGGTTGTTGGGATGATAAGTTTTTTAATGAAAGCTCATATGGAAACGAAAAAATAAACTAAATTTATATCTAGCGTTTCCAGACTTGGTTAGTTTGGTTTTTATTACAGTACAGCACGGTTATGGTCTGCAGGGATGGTTTTGATAAAATTTTGTAAAACTATCTCAAGACAGGAATATAAGTAATATAAATCTAGTAATTTTTGTAAAACTACTAGGAATAGAATCTTAAGATATGACCAGAAAAATTAATCAGTACAGTTGGGCTTCTAATTTTACACTACGAAGAATTTGCAGACATATAAATGTGAGTTTTTTCTTAAAATTACGTATTATTTTAAGCATCAATATTTATTCGCATCTAAACTGATCTCAAGACAGGAATATAAGTAAAATAAATCCAGTAATTTTTTTTTAAAACTATTATGAATAGAAGCTTAAGATATGACTAGAAAAATTGAGCAATACAGCTGTGCTTCTAATTTTACACTATGAAGCATTTGCGAACATATAATTGTGAGTTCTTTTTTTTAAAATTACGTATTATTTTAAGTAGTAATATTCATTCGCATCTGAACTGAACTGAACTCAGTGGCGCAACAGCCCATGATGGCCAAGACCAACTGTGCCTATCTCAGTTTACGTGACCTTAGGCGCTGGGGTGCATGTGCAAATATTTCGGTCAAGTGGTCAGTGTGACGTGAAACTCTCAGTGTTCAGTTCCCAAGCAAGCTTGGTACTCATTTATCGACCCACTGGAAGGATGAAAGGCTGAGTCAACCTTGCCCAGTCCGGGATGTGAACCCCGGACCTGTGGCGTGGAAGTGCAATACGCTACCACTCAGCCACTGGGCTTTATTTATTCGCATCTAGGTATGTAATTACGGGGTGAACCATAAGTCTTGCCTTTATTATAAATATTTATTGCCCTCAAACTATTAGAATTAGACATATGTTTGTTCGGATATATTGCAAGTACTGTTGTATTTTTTATAAGACCATTTACCTCAGTAAATTGCAACGTGTGCTCCCTTGATAGCTCTGCGAATGTCTAGACGGTACTCCAGTTCCCGACAAGTGTTTTTAAAGTTCTTCAGTTACGCTGCCTTTTTTTCATTAAACATTTCACACCAGCGCTTTATTGATTTTGCATCGGGAAGGTGCGTCCATAACAATGTCGAAATTTACTCTGAAGATTAATGGGCGAATACGTTTCTAGAAACCAAAGCACACATTGAGTTTTTTGTTGAATCGACGCCATTTCGGTAAAAAATTATGTTTTATTTAGAAATGTCCCCTAAGCCCTTCTTGAAAGAACATTCACGCCATCTACGATACAAAAAAAAATTACTGAAACTGATTTATCCAATGATACAAAAGTTTAAATGTGCAAAGGGTCTTTTCGCAAACCTCCTGCTAATCCTCTTGGGGGAAAACTGTTTCTTTAAATATTATTCTATTGAAAACTTTCTCCTGAAGAAGAAGATGCGACTTATGTAAATCAAGTCTTGTATCTTATATTTAAGCATAAACTTTTAGGTTCAATAGAGAGAGAGATTATAGGAGCCAGATAATAGAAGTTAGTGATCAACGTAAAGTAATAGAAAGCTATTCGAGAGTGACTAGTGATTAATTGCTTAATATTTAGAGAGTATCAGGCGAGAAAACAAAACTATTGTAATTATAAATATATTATTTTATGCTTTTTTTACAAATTTATTTAAGAAAGAAAATTTTACATTGGAAAATAAAATATTAAAAAAATCTTATAGCAAGCACATGTGTTTTCATTATTTTTCAACTTTTGTATTATAAAAAGAAAAACTCAAAACTTCACATATTTTTCTTCTGTGTGATTCCATTTATTTCCTAAGAAAATATTTTTAAAAATAAGGTTTTAGAATTATGAATTAATATAGTTTAAAGTTCAAATAACACCCATCATACGTACTCGAACTGTGTGCCATAGCGCAGATGCTCTACAAAAAACTTTAAAGGTTATTAAATAAATAATTTTTTTTTAAAAGAAGAATTATTATTTTTAAAAAATCCAAAGGTGATAGATCAAAATTATTTCCTTTTTTAAAATCGATTATACCAATATATCATTGTTGTTCTAATAAATAAATGTGTAGTGTTACAATATAATATATACATAAGATGTACGTGAAAAGTGTGTTTCGTAAAGTGTATGCTAAAGCTCACAATTATCTTCTTTGAACATTTATATTATCAATTATTGCTTAAAATGATCATTTTTGAACTGTTCAGTTGTAATTATTTTATTTTATTACAAATTTCACATCTTTATGCCTATATTTAAAAAATACTTCATCAAAATTTAACTCTTTAAAATTTTTCCTTAAAATTTAGATGCATTGCTATTGTTCTGAGTATGTCTGGAAAGTAAAAAAATAAAATAAAAAATGTTGTTTTAAACAACAACGAAAAAAAGTATCATAGAGAATAAAATAAAAGTCCCTAGAAGAGTGAGAGAGGGGGGAGAGAGCAAATTCTGTATAACTTGTTTTACCGCTGGCAACATCTTTCAGCGGAAAAAAGAAGTAACAGTGTATTAGCTCGTGCTTCGATTTAAGCAAGTATTGTCTATCGAAAACTTTTGCCAAAAATAGATAATTTTACAATCATGAATAACTGGATACAAAAAATAATACCCTTTCCTCAAAAAAATGTTCTGTTCTTATTATAGAAAGTTCTGAAAGTTTAAAAAGCTAACTATATAATATTAATAATTAATGGTGTAATATAATGTTAATTTTTAATTACTTGCAAAAGTTTTTTGTTTTAAGAGCAAAACATTTATAAAAATTCTTTATAGTAAAATAGGTTACATGAATTAAAAAATGTTGTCGTGGTGAAGGATCCATTTAGGCATACAGTAGCAAATGATTGCATTTAAGCATAATTATGAACAATTAATTTTGTATTTATAGCTTTTAGACTTCCTTTATGGGAAATTTTCATTACATATCTTAAATAATTAAAATAAAAGTGCACATAAACAAATTAAGGCTAGTTATGTGCATTTACTATTAAAATTAAAATGCATCAATCTTTGTATAATTAATAAAAATATGTAAACTGCCATGCAAATATTGCTCAAAATGTATATATATTGTCCATATATCATGTATCCTTACCTTCTCAATCAACACACATCCATTGTTAAGCAAACAACTTATTATTCCAAAACCTACAATCAATTTTCATCCATGTACATTATGGGCTTCCGATACCATAAGCAGAAAAGTGCTGAATTGGCATTACGTTACCAAAAAGCATTCTTTACGCTGAATTGAGAAATACAGAGTTAACTCAGCAAAAATCCTGAATTGCATGCCAATCTTGATGAAGCCATAGTTCATAGGGAGGTAACTCAACAACTATCCTTCAGTTTCTGGAAAATATGCGAACCGTTGTAAACCATAATCTAAATAGACTTTCAGAACAATTGGAAATGAAAATAGACAGCGCATTGTTTTCATGTTAATAAATTCCTACGCGATTTTCTCAAAAGATACCAAAAATGAGGGAGATGGCGTAAAAATCCTGAAATGTGCTCTTACTCCATAGTAAAATAAATCGCTAGTAAATATAGTAACGGAGTAAATGTCGCTTGATTTTTGGGAAAAAATCTCAATCAATAGTAACCATGAAACATGTTTAGGAGAATTTTTAAAATAATTTAATTTAAACACACACAAATATATTTAAACACACACACACACACAAATTTTATTTAAAATTAAATAAAATCTGAAGGCAGTTTTTTTTATCATCAAGGACATTGTTAGCATAAGCGATAACACTGTTATCATAAATGAGTGTATTTGCCTCAAAAGATAGTATTATGCAAATGTAACTCTTAAAATAAACTATTTACTCGCTGATAAAATGTATAAGGAGGTTTTTATTTACTCTATCATATTAAATAACAAATTCAAATGGAAGATGTGAACAAAAAGATAATGCATCCTGATGCGTATATATATATATATATATATATATATATATTCATATGTCGTATATCTGGCGAGTTATAAGCAGTGTTGGCCGGTGGATATACATGTTGGTGGTTTTTTGATAAACAGAAAGCTTCTTCTGGATTGGTTTAAATCTTATTTTACTCATGATCCCAGACA
>BMAV01007901.1:235415-252428 GCA_019973955.1 Trichonephila inaurata madagascariensis
TCCCTGATAACAGAATTAATAGTGAATAATAAGAGTTTTAATCCATCAAAAACAATAAATACATTAATCATCCTTACGCGCGCGCGAATTCCCTGATTAATCAATACGAATGAGTATCAATTTTTGCAATGTTTCTTAATCATTAGAATTTCAAAATTTTTGCTACAAGTTTTGTTAAAATACTTCTGATTTACTTAGGTGAAACTAAGTGATGTATTATATAAGTTTTTGTATAATTATTGCTCATGAAACCTCTAAATCAACATGCTTCTTAGTTTTTAACATCTTTATTTTTTTACTTCGCTTATCACACCTTTGCTAATAAATTATGCTAATATTTAAAAGGTAAGTAATTCTATACTTTGATTCCAATTGGCTCAAAATCAAATCAAATTAAATGTGCTTCTGTGTGTAAAATAAATCAGGTAAGATATCTACTTAAAATATGTGATATTATTTATGTTAAGTTTCCTTGAAATTGTCAAAAGGAATGTATAAGTTAATTTTGCTTTAGTACTTTTTTAAATCATAGTTTCATTTTAAGGACTAAACTGCTTTTCTGATTCATTTTCGGAAGGAGAAAGATTTTCAGAATCCTTTTATGTGATAAATATAAACCCCTCTCCCCTTCAAAAAATAAACTATATTAGTTAAATATATTTATTTATATCCGAATTCACATGGAAAAAATATCAAAACTCTACTTTGAGTTAAAACAATATGAAATATATTACAATTTGATATGTCAATACCCGCATATAAAAATTTCCAAGAAAAATTTGTTAAATTTTATTCAAAGAAGCTCCCAATAGGATACGTGAACATCGTCTTTGATAAATTTAAATAGCAAGGTTATTCTCTCTCAACACATAATTCGTATTAATTTAAATAATTCATATTACCTGTATGTAAGCATCAATTCATATATAATTCAATGAGAAAATTTTTTATTTCCTTACTGTTAGGGAAAATGCATTTCTCTATTTTTCAAAAAAAATTTCCTAAGAAAATTTGTCTTTTTCATTTCTAAGATATGCAATTGTTTCTAAGACGTATATATATTGATTAATTGAAATTTATTAGATTAGGAAGATAAAATGTCTTGAATAAACGTATGTATAATCGAAACAATTATTCAGCTATATTAAAAATTATAGTACAGTGCTATAAAAGATTATAAGACCACTTATAAATTAATGAATTTCTGAAGAAGATATGAATTTTTCAGCATGTGTAATTAAAATTGATAAAGAAATATTTCCTGCATTAATTGCAATTTTATAAAAATAATTTAAATTTTATTAGAATCCATATATTTTTCTCAGAATTAAAGAAAGTTCCTGTAAAAAGAAATTATAACACCACCCGAGAATTTACACCACATCAGAATCATTATTAAAAGACATGCGGTATTATTTCTTGAATGTATCACCAGAAAAGCAAAGATGCAGGTTTCGATTGCGTTGGGCACAATATGCTTAAAGATTGGTAAAGAGTTATCTGAGTGCGAAGTGAGAAAAATATTATTTTATAAATATGCTACTAAATAAGAAAAAAATGCTAAGTTAATGAAGCATTCTAAAACTGTTATTCACAATGTCATAAATGGAAAAAAACTATTAAAAAAAAACAGTAAAACAAAGTGGAAAGGATTTTGACAGCTATTTACTAATTTTTCAACTTAAAATGATTTATCGACTCGAGAATTTTCACAACGTTTCATTTAGCAAGAAACTCCATATGTCAAAGTTTGGAAGAGTCTTAAATCAAATACTATTACGAAAGTTATGAAAATGAAGAAAATATCAAATTTATTGAAACACATTCGAGAAGAGAGTCTGAAATGGGCTAAAAATGTCACGTCTGGAACGGTGCGTGGAAACAACTTATATTTGCTGATGGGGGAAAAAATTTAACCTTGATGGCCCAAATGACTACAAACATTTTTTGAATTACTTGATGAAGAATCGAAAGAATGTTTCAATCGAAAAATGGGTGGAGAATCAGAAATGATTTGGAGAGCCTTATTCAAGATGAATTGTGTAAAATCTACAGTGAATTTCAGGACTTGTGAACTCAACACAATATCAAGCTATACTATACCGGGTTTCCGAAATGTATGACTACAATTCCAAATATCAATTATGAAAAATAAATAAAGATATCCACTCGCGTTTTTTATTTTGTACTGTACCATAAAAAAAAACATTAAAGTTTTTTTTACAATGCTTTATTGCACGGTGAAGCCCAGTAGCTGAGTGGTAGAGTACGGTCCGACGGCAAGGTCCGGCGTTCAAATCCCGGGCAGGACAGGGTTGACTCAGCCTTTCACCCCTTCAGTGGATCGATAAAGGAGCACCAAGCTTGATTGGAAACTGAACACTGGGGAGTTTCGCTTCAGACTGACCACTTGACCGAAACATCTGCACATGCATGCTAGCGCCTAAGGTCACTTAAACTGACAATCTGAATGATCATTGTAATTCAACTTTTCATTTCATCCAAGTCACTAATTGAAATTTGATAAACAATGTTTTTCACGTATTCCTACAAGAAGAGGTCCAAAGATGTTGAGTCTAGAGATTTGGGTTCCCGCGTTATTGGACTTCCTCTTCTATTGGAATTAAATCTTTTCTTTATGGAACAAAAAAAACGTAAGTGAAAACCTTTATTTATTTTTAATTAATTTTTGAAAGTGTAGTCATGCTTTTCGGATATCCTATATGTTCATCTGATACTCAATGGTCTTTTATTGTGTAGTACTACTTAGATCAGGGATGGCGAACCATTGGCACGCGACACAATATTTTGGGTACGCCACCGATCAAAACGGTTTGCATTTTAGTTCAGAAACTATATAATTGCAAGTAACCCCAAATTTGAAAAACAATTTCAAAGATAAAAATGTACATGAGAAACCAGACAAAGATATAGTGATTAAAGAATTAATTTCCATAATTGATTCTTCAGTCAAGAAGTTTTCAGTGAGATTTTCTCAGCTCAGAGAATTGTAAGAAACGCTCAAGTTTATTTTGTTCCCTGATGTGACATTATTTGATAAACTGAACTTGCTCCTATTCGATTTGTTGAAAATTGAAAAATTTGAAATGCAACTTATTGATTTCTAGGTTAGTTCAGTATGAATTCAAAAGTTTATTGAAACAAGGAAAAAGTTGGAATTGATTGAAACAGAAAGATTATAACAAGCAATATAAGTAAAAACGCCATTAACGAAATTTTGAGAACATGGAATCTGAATCCAGACATATGTAACTGTTTTAAGAAGCTAGCTTGTGCTATTTTAACCATATTTTCACCTACCTATGGTTGCGAGTGATTATTTTCAGAGATGAATAACATTAAAGACTCACTAGAAACCGTTTGGCAGATGACTTCAATTCAACATGCATTCTGCTAAAAGTAACATTTTACAAGGCTAATATAAGTTATTTGTCATCTATATATATAATCTGCAACAACAGAAGTCACACTAATGTTACTCAAATTCAATTACACGTATAACTAAAACATTTTCTACTATACAGTGCAAAATGTATATTTTCATAGTAAATAAAGAATTTTGTGATGTGGGTATTTAGTTTTATTATTTTCAAAATTACCTTAAAATCAAAATTAAGTCAAAATTATTTGACGGCACGTCTGTACCTCATTAAACGGATCTTAAAGAAAAAATGGCACGTTGATCCAAAAAGGTTCGCCATCCCTGATCTAGATATTTTAACAACACAATACCTTTTGTCATTCTTTTAAATTCGTCCAGGAACGGTTTTATAGTCAACGTTTTGCAGTTACGAATTTGAGACTAGTTCACCATGGAAAACCTTTGGGGTATATTATATCATAAAGTTTAAGCTAGTAATTAACAGAGTTTTCAGGGACTCCACGATGAGTTAAATGTAGACATTGTAAAGGAACGTTACAGTATTTCTGAACTTGAACTTAACCACTTGTTCTTTTCAATAAAAGGGTGTTTAAAAATATCCAGAAAATTTGGGCTAATATTTTAATTTTATACGTATTTGTTTTTAGGAAAGTGGTCTTTTAATTTTTTAACACTGTATTTTTTTAAAATTAATTTTAATACTTTTGTTAACTTAATAATTTATTCCATTATTCAAAGTTGTTAAAATCTAATTATAATAACAATTTATTATCAAGTTTTATGTATTTAAATTATAATTATATATACAGCCTTTATTTATTTCACATTTTCCCACATTAAAGTTTTATGATTTATTAATGATTTATAAATGTAAGAAGAATTGTCCTACATTTGTCGTTTCTTAAGATTAGATAAATTTTCTCTAAAATTTTTTACTTGTTAATGAATTATTTTCTATTTTTTTGAAAGAATAAACTACCAATATGCAAAATTTTGTGAAGAATTTTATTTTTATTTATTGAGTTATAAACAAAAACACTTAAACGAGCATTTTTATGAAAATTTTTAGCTATTTGTTCAGATTAAAATTGCTTCAAAAACAATTTATAGCCCATTGTATCTTGGAATTAGTGTCTGCTTAATAAACATTTACTCTTTTGTTTTGTATTTGGACTCACTTAAAAAACTATTTTTCCAGAATTTTAAGCATTAATTAAGCGTTATCCTACCTTCTACCAATATTAATTTGGAACTATTTCTCTCTGCTTTTGAGAATGCCCTGTTTCATTACAATTTTAATTTAGGAATGTTATAACTTAAATTAAGAACTCCAAAAATATTTTTTCGTTTTATTAAATTATATAAATTGAACCCTAACATTAAACTGAACCATCTACATTCTTTTAAATTAAATAAATAAAAGAAATTCCCTTAAAACATTTTCCTTCGCTGATTCTAATAATTAAAAGACATTTAAACTAAGATATTAATGTAACAACGGTTGCAAAATATACTTTTTTTTCTTTCAAAGAAGATGTAATTTTAATGCTCTCGTGCGCGCGTATCAACTTATTAAAATGTTTTGTAGCTTGCCATCCGGGAAATTCTGAATAAAACTTCTTAACTATACAATTTTTTTTTAATTACCTACAATACCTTAGCTCTATGTCGAATACACAAAAACACCCTCTTAATTTATAAAAGCAATATAGCTTAGTTTGAAATCAACAACCATGAAGAGGCTGGTAAAAATATGAGTTTAAATTACAATTAACGAGATTAAAGCAATGTTTCTTTCTTTGAGTTCCTACACGCATGGCAGAACTTCAGTGAAATTACGAGTACATAACATCGTTAGTGCAGAAAATGTTGTTCCGAGGCGTTTCATAGTTTTATTCAAAAAAAGCTTCCGCATTTGTTTTGCTTTCTCCCCTAAAAAAATTCTTTTCACTTTGAGCGCATCAAATATTTTCAACATTACCCAGATTTGAATAAAATCCTTTTTTAATTCCACTTATTGTTCACTCTCTCCCTATATATATATATATATATATTATTTTATTTTTCTGTCTGGTTTATTCTCCACGTGTGTTAGAAATAGGCTTAACTTTTCAACATGGCTCTGTTTTTTTTTCTATTACTTCTAAATTTTCTGCTGTACGGGGAAGGTGGTACGATAAAGTAGCTTAACCCTAATTCACTGGCAGCTTTAGAAATCATAATAGGTCTCCATTTTAGTCCAAAAAGAGAGAGAGACTTTATATATCTTCAATTGTTATGTTTCTTGGAATCCAATTTCTGTCTTCTTTGGCCTTGTAGTTTACACAACTTTTTTTAACTTAGTATTTTATATTATTTTATATTATATATATATATATATCTTGTTCAAATTTTCAGTCGTTAATAAAATAATTTTATCCATCCACTGAAGTTCAGATACATTTTTTTTAAACTTGTAGTGGATGACTCTCGATGTTAATACAGTTTTTTCGAATATTAGTTCATTAATTAAATTTTACTTTTTATTTTTAAATTTATTCTGCGTTATTTTTGACGAAGTTAGAACTAGCATCAACAGATGGCCGTAAGTCTTTCTAAAGAACTTTTTCTTGGCTTTAAATATATTTTTTTAAACTTGTAGTGGATGATACTTGATTTTGATACAGTTTTTTCAAATATTAATTCGTGAATTAAATTTAATAAACTAAAATAAAATTTTTCTTTGTTGACCTAAGTAGGAATTAACTTTAATTTTTTTTTATATATATTTCTTGTTATATTCTTAGTTAGAAGATTGCTAGACTGTAAAATACTTTCTATTTTACACAAAAATAGGATTTTTACGTGTTGATCAGATGTGTAGTTTATTTATTTAAAAGCAGGTCTTTTGTATTCGAATTTGATTTGAAATCATGCGGGTAAGAAATGCTAAATTTTTATACTAAATGTTATGCTTGAATATGTTTCAATATATCTAATAATCTTTCAAAAGCGCAATGACATCGGGATCATTTGATAACATAGTTATTTAAGTAAAACCAACAGTTTTTCTATTCATATATGCTCTTTGTAAATAGATAACTTTAATCTTTTGTATAACATAAAAAATTATTACTTCTTCTAAAATTACACGTCACACACTGTTTTAAAACGAAATAAAAAAAAATCAAATGTAAATATTTCATAAAAATTACAGTACTGATACAAATTCCTCGTTGAATTATTTTAATAGCGGTAAATGCACATCTTTTTGAAGATTTTAGCTGAATTTGTATTATTTTATGTTCCTTTAAAAATATATAAATCATTTAGGTTTTACTATTTCGTTTTATTAAAATATATTTAAACACCCCTTTTAAGAAATCCAAATTACTTCTACAACAATAAAATACGTTTGAATTTCTTTTTTTAAATTTTTTAATCGATTTTTTTTTTTTTTTTTGTCTTTTCAAAAATCGTACTCAAACTCTTTTCGTAGAATAATGATCTAATGGATTTTTTTCAAATAATGTAACAAAGCCTTAATCAAAAATAAAATTATATGTTATGCTAATTCCATAAAAATTATCGGGAATTGTAAATGCATATTTCTATTTTTCTATTTTTTTTTTAAGTTTATCAACCACATATTATTTTTATTGTGTGTTATTAATGCTAAGTAGTTGACTTCTACATGGTCATAGAATCGATTTAAACCCCACGATGAAAACTTATTTCTTAAGTTTAAAAAGTAAAAAATGTTGTATAAAGTTAATAAAAAATCTTATAAGACATAATTTCTTTAGTATAGGGATTTGAAGAAATTTAATTAAGTTTGAAATCATATAAATAATATTTACCAAGTTGGTAAGCTCATAAAAGCTAGTGACTTTGATATCAATTCTGACTTACACTAACTGTTTTAAATGTCCTTATAAATTCCAGAATTTTAACGAACGCTGTCAATTATTGACTATATACGTGGTTTAAAAAATTTATATCCTAAATAAAAATGTTTAGTGAATTTTCAATAAAACTACCGATGAATCATTATTAGGCAAGGAAATATATATATATATCAAAATGAAGTTCAATATACTTATTTAAAAACTCACACCTTTCCATGTATTGTTTAATGTTAGACTCTATAAACATATATAATTCTAAAACATTTACATTTCACATATGCCCTTAATTTTAATTCTCTCCTCTATAATAATTTTATTATTTAAGAAACTTAAGGAACAAAAATTCTTTTGTAACTAACCCAGTGGCTTTTCAAATTAGCTTTGTTAATTTATTAAGTATATATTAGTTTCCTCAAATCATGTTTATCAACCGCTTTCATAACATAATTAAAACTATTAATGAAGCACGAAGAGATAAATAAATGTTACTGATAATTCCACTTCATTTATAAAATCGATCTGACTGTCAAAACTGTCAGTCCAGCCCAAAAACGATAAAGGGTGAAATTGCTAGCACTGCCATCTGAACGAGATAAACTTATTTTCAGGAAAAGATTCTTGGATTCTTGCGAATCATTGGACAGAAATAGTTTTATTGCTGCTCGCGCTCTTTCAATTCATTATTATTTGATTCAGAAGTAATTATGTTAGTCCAGACAAGTCAGGATTAGTTATGAATAGCTTTAATAATTTATAAGAAACCAATGTTACTAGCTAATATGTCTAATTAAACGTAACTGAGAAAATCATGTCTCAAACATTTATTTGAGTTTTATTTTCGATGACAAAATGTATGGGAATAATGCTTTTGCAATGATGTATGATGAAAAAGATAGTTTTTGGTTGAAAATATATTGTACAGAATTTTTTTCAGTTGTATTACTTTATTTAAAATGAATTATTTTAAAATGAAAATAATTCAAAATGTTTAATGTAATAAAAAGAAAGTTGAATTTAGTATTATATTGCTCTATTTAAAATGAATTATTTTAAAATGAAAATAATTCTAAAGATTTAATGTAGTAAAAAGAAAGATGGATTTATTAGTTTAGTTTTACAGACATTTCAGCTTTAAAAATTAAAAAGAAAATCAGAAACGTATCTCATTTGAAAATTTTTCGGGGACACTATAATGATTTTAATGAAATGTTTTTTTTTCGAATTAAACAATACACACAAGTAGCAAACCGGAAAAGAACCAGACTGATACAAATCTTAAACACGAAAAAAAATCAGTAAAAATCATAATTTCAGAGAGAATAAGGAGAAATCGTATTATATTAAATTAGTTAAATTGAAAAATATTATTTTTGTAAATACAAGTAAATTAAATAAATACTAATCAGCTATTCAATTAAAATATTGATAAATTATACTTTCTCCAAAAGTAGCAAAAATATAATTTTAGAACGTTATTACACATTTGTCTTACGATGAAAATACTGGAAAATAAATATTTAAGAATTCTTGTTCCTCGAAATATAAGAAATATATTTACTTCAGTATGGGAGATGAACAGGAGTTTCATCAAAAAAACTAATTTGAAACATTTTTTTCTGAAAATTAAATTATACAGTGATCACTTGCAAAAATAAACTAATTAATAAAATTTAGAATTTATTTTAAAGAATGGTCGATTTTTGAGTATTTCGGAATAAAGAAATATATACCATAGAGATGCATGTTTTTTTTTTTTGCATGTCTGTGCCTGTTAGTATTTGGTTCCTAAGATATTTTTGAATTTTTCTTACTTTTTTCTGATTTATCAAGAGTAAATAGGAAATATACAGAAAAAATGTAAACATCGCATTTTAATGCCTTTTCCTGTAATAGCCAAAAAAACTTTTAAATAATTTAACTGAAAGTTAAAATGTAAACATTACAATGTGTTTAAAACAAAATCATTAGAAAAAAAATAGCGTTCAGAAACTTTGTGAATTTTGTGTGAAAATTTACATAATAGTTACTTAAACTTATCTAGATAAAACGTTTTATTAATTTTACTCGGGTAAAGAAATATTCTGTTCTTAACTACACAGATAAAAAAATCTTTTTAAAGGAGAAACTAATAAGTTACAAGATAAAGCAAAACGCTCACGGCAACAAAAAAAAAGAGAGAAAACAATTGCACCATTTTTTCTTTGTAAGTACTAAGCTTAGCTGATTTTATAAATTTCTTTTTTTTTTAATTTGCTTTCCCTTTATTCCCAGCATTCATTTTTGCATTGTTACAAGAGTTTGCTTTTACTAATTTCCACCTGCGTTAATTATTTCCTGTTTCTCTTTTTCGTCTAACAACTGTAAATTAATAATTATGCTGCATCTTAAAATGAAAGAGTTACATGGATGTTACTCCACACTAATGGCATATTTGTAAGATCATTAAGTATCAATTAAGGGAACTTATATTTCTTTTCACTTTGATTCACTTCATTAATTTACACACTTCACTAATGCACACAGTAATTTAGTCATATTCATATCATTTTACACGAACATTTGTCAATCAATTATTTTCAAAATCACAACTGATCACGTGTTACTCATCTGTGCTCAAAATTCCCCGTGTTTTATTCAATTAACCCTTTATCTGCCTATTAAAAGTTAGGAGATTCGCTCCCAGTGCCACTGTTTTTCATATAGGCGCTCGTGTGCGGTATATTGCAGCGAAAAGAAATGGCACAAATAAGCACATTTTTCTCTGAATTAAGTAAATCCTTCGTAAACACTGTCAAGGTCATTTCATTGTATTCTGAGGTCTTCGGATTAGTTGCAATTATAGCAACACAAAGAAAAGAACCTTATTTCGGAAAGATGTATACATACGCTCAGGGCACTTAAAGCACTGGTTGAGCGAGATGGGAATATACGACGGTTCCATTTAAGAGGTTAAGTAATTTTAACATTGTAGCATAACATTGCAATTTTTCCGTGAGTGAATATTCCATATTTCAAACAGAGAAAGTTTTATGAATAAAATATTTGCTACTGAGCTAATGTTAAGGAAGAAAATATATTAAGCATTGTTAACTGAGAATTATTTTTAACGCTTGCTTTTTTACAGTTTCTTATTAAAATGAAAAATAAATAAATAAATAAAAAATGTTTGATGGGTTTTTTCTATTGGCAATACGTATTTGATATTCTCCTTTTTCTTGTCAGAAGCGAAATTCAAGTTCCTATTCTTTATTGTGTATAATGCTTACAAAACTAACAAAATATATTTTATATTTGAATATAATTATTTTTTTACTTTTATTGAGTTAATCATATACCAACAGTTTATTATTTTGTCTCTGATTTAAAATGATGGTTTTCAACGTAGTAATTTTGTGTGTGTAACTGATATTTTTTAAAATATTCTATCACTGCTTAATTACATCAAAGCATATAACTCCTGTTCTTATTCAGTTTAATGATTAAATATATGTATTATAGAAATTAAGATAGAAAAATCAAATTTCACGCTTTTTTTTTCTTTATGCTTAAAAAATATGTATATTTATATATACGTATCGTGCTATTCTTCTCTTTGATGCAAAATGCACTCATAAGCTGTAAAATAGAAAAATTACTAGAAATATAAATTTTTAACAATGACATCCAAATAGTGAAATACACACTATGTGTAACATAAAATTTATTTCATGAAGCCTTATATATGGCGTGGTCATGGTCATGAATTCGTGACTGCCGTTTTTCAATCGTGGGTTCAAATCCTTGTGCCAGTAAAGACCTATTGTGTAGAGGATTTAATACACTCTTTAAAGGCCGTATCACATGTACACTCGCCTTTGGAGCAATTTTCCTTGAAAACAGCCGATTCCGAACAGTTTTTACCTAGTTGCCATAGCAATGGCTCCGAACAACTTTTTCCCAGTGAGCTGAAAAATTGTTCCAAATAAAAGTTGCTTGAAATTTCAGCCAATGGGGTTCTTCGGCGAGATACGTCATAAAAAAGATGGCAGCTTCGTCTTCGTCAAACACATCAGATATGGCGTATAATATTTTAACGGCGTATAATATTTTAAGCAGAATGGTGCTCCATTTCTGTTTACACCCGTCAACAAAAGCGCGAGCGAAATAAAAGAAATAATATTGGATGTTCGTTTTCCGAAGCAGAAAAATCGGAGAGTAATTTTTCAATGTGGAGATAGAGCGCGGTTGACGTTAGAGCATGTCTATTTGCTTACGGTAACTCTTCACCCTCAGCTGCGTGAAAAATTGTCCTAAATGGTTGCCCCAAATATGCGTGTGTGATAGGGCATTAACTCTGAATAAGTTTGAAGTCTGCACTTTGGTGTGGTATAAAAGTTTAGAGAGTGCAGTTCAGGTGTCGCCGTCACTTAACCGAGGTTCAGGATTAAGAGTTCCCTTGCTAATATTCCTCGTATTATCTCAGAGGACAATGTTAATTAAAATCCTATTGCAACACTACATATGTACAATTCAGCTGATTATTGGTTTATATTTTCTAAGGTTTCAATACTTTTTTAAGAATGATAAAAAGGTCGTAAAATTCAATTAATTATTTTATTTATGATCAACACAAAAACGTTAAATACTATGTATTGCATGTTAATTGAGCATTGCTTATAATTACAGAAAAGCAATCTCATATAATAACAGTGAATTCTATCACAACTGCCCAAATAACAACGATCAAAACTATTCATTTTTAAAGATTTTTTAGATAAATAAATTCTTTGTCAAAGAGAAACAATACAAAATTGTAATTTTTTTGTATCTTTTCAAGAAAATCAATTGATCAGTTTCTCAAGCACGTGGTCTTATTCTTCATCAATTTTTCTAATGCTTAAGATGCAATTTTTTAATGTATCAATTTTTCTAATGTTTAAAGATTAAATATTCAATCACACACACATATATTTCAAATATAAGATACGTTTTAAGTTAAACTACTAATATTATTGAGTATAGACAGTCGCAGAATAAATGGGTATCAAAACTGTGTGTCTTAAGCTTTTCAAAAACATCGGTTACTCGTTTTAATCTACTTTCTAACTTTTTCTATTTCCATTTCCTTTTAAGAAATGTTTTTTTTTTACATTATATACGTATTATTAAGTTGACTATACCTTCTAAAAACCCTAATAGCCCTTGATATTTATCTTTGCTACCTCTAAAGTCATAATAAAGAATCTAAAGATATATTACTACATTTTCTCAAATGTTTTTGTTCCTAACGAAGTACATTTGTTTCAAAGTGATTCAAACGTAAAATCTTGTTTTATTTTGAAAATTTTATTAATATTATTAAAAAAAAACAAAATTCAGAAATGTAACATTAAAAAGAACTTGAAAATTGAAATCAAAGCTCTTTCTCCACGTTAAACATCTATTAAATATTGTTATTAATTTGAAACATACCACAATTTTATTTATAGTATCTATTTATTTATCATATTATTTCAGAAAATAATTCCTTTAAATATAATTTGCATTCGTCTGTGATTTATAAGTGTTTTAATGTTTTTTTAAAAATAAAAATTTTTAGATATTGTAACGTTGAATAAACCAAAGTAGTAATACACTCTTCTCTTCGAGCTTTGAATAAGTAATATCGAAATTAACCCTATACACGGAGCGCTTTATCTAACTGAACTCTAACTGATCTAGCTTACTTACTGAAGAAATAAATACAATAATAAAAACAAGTTACACTTAGTTTGCGATCTCTATGCTGAAATCTTCTAATAGATAGACTCGGATTCATTATCAGGATTTCAACCGCAGTGTTTCACTCAGGAATCCCCCACTAAACATTTTGCTATTTCACCACGTATTTTTATGTTTAGCAATTATCCACTTAGCCGCCTCACTTATCCTCCTAACCCCATCTTATCTCTCAAGTCCCATCTTATCTAGTTTCTATTCTTTATTTTTATCCCCACTTATTACATTCCCTACACTTCTGCTCCAATAGAAATACTCATTTACAAATAAGTTCTTTCACCAGGTGAGGTTCTCGTATCAAAGGTTGTAATAAAGTAGCCCCAGAGGTTATTGTTAAGGGAAATGTGTGTCAGAACTCGTTATAATATGAAGTATTGAATTAACTTTTATGGCTCTGAAAAGTTCTCGCTTCCAAAGGTTAAGTGTATTTTATATCAATTTTAACCTCTAGAGAATTTACATTTTTTGTCAAAAATTTATTTAATTTGGTTGATTTAGTCAATGATTTTGTGATGGTATCATTGTTGGAACACAATAAAATTGGCTCCTCGAATAAGTTTCTATATAAACAGGTAAATAAGAATATTAGTATGAGTTATTTTGTAAGATATACGAATTATTCACAGAAATGTATTTTTACATTGTTAAATAAGACTTGTAGGATGTTTTAAAGGTAAAATAAATTGTTTTGTGCAATAATTGTTTATATTTCTCAAAAAGCATGTTTTTGTAAGACGTAAAGAATGTTTTCAAAAAAGCATCTCAAGAGAAAAAGTTGCGTCAAAAGTTTAAAAGTCGGTGAAGTTATAAACATTTTATATGCTTTTAATATTTTATTCATTTTAAAACAAAATCCGTTGAAAACTAAAATGTAAAGCTTTCCCAATTTTTCCACAATCAATTACTTTTCTTTTTTGAGATTTCTTCCGAAAATAAATCTTTTTTCGTAGAACTGGCTAAGAAAGTTTTGTTCGTTGTTATTTGCCAAAAGACGCTCATGTCTAGTAAACTGATCGGCTTATAAAAATTCTACATTCGAATTTTTAGCTCATTACATTCAGTCTGAAAAGAAAAGGTTATTTGCAATATTTATGTGTTGCTGTCTGTTTTGAAGATTTATATAAGCTACGGTAACTATCTCAAGTTAAGAAACTGCCAAATGTTTCTTGAAAGTTTTTGGGTGTTAAAGTTTAAAAATTTATTCAACTATGAGAACGACAATCGAAATCTCTAGGAGTCTACTTCCTTCAGTCTTTGCATTGAAAGGAAAGGAATAAAAGTTGCAATTGATACATTTTGAGATATTTATGTATATTTTTGCTGACTAGTGTAATTTTCTTGTAAATTGTTAAATGAGATTATTTACATAGTTTCTCAATAAATCTTTTTTTACAATACTCAGAACGAATTTATGGAAAAGATCAATATGACAAGAAAAATTTAATGAAAGGCAACTATTCTTCCTTTTCTATCATACAATTTTTCAATAATGTAAATTGCAACATTGGAATTTCTAATTGTAAATTATTTTAAATTTTTTTTAAAAAATAAAGTATTTGCTTACTTAATTGACTCTAAACATCTAGTTAATTCAAAATTAACTAGAAAATCTAATTAATTTGTAGATATTTTTAACAATAATAAAAAAAAAAACTGAAATCATCAGTTGATAGAAATATAAATTATATAAAAAACATTACTTATATTTTGCTTCGAAAAAACGTTAAGAATGCGTTCGTGATATTTTAATTAAATCACCAATAGATTCACCACAAATTAAAAACCTTTATAAAATTTCACGTAATTCTTAATAAATAACTTCACAAGCACGCCTTTTTAATTAGTTAATAATAAAGTTATTCAGTAAATGTTAACAACTAAGCGTGCTTTGTTATGCATATTCTTTATTTCTCAGCTAATATACTTGAAGAGGCATCTGCTGTTGATAAAAGCTTTAATGAAATTCGTCCTTTAGAGGGTATGCAAATTTCATCAGCTTCGAATTTGACTTGTGAAGGAATAGATTATCTGTTGGCAATCAATAACGGATTAGTTATTAACATAAAATAATGAATCTTTGACATGACACGCTCTGACGATTCAATCCGTCTAAATTGGAAGGCAATTTCCCAGCTGATTTTTGATTGGAATATTGAACCATGTTGCTAACGTTCAATCGCATAGAATCATCCATGAATAAGAATTGCTTAACACAGATATTTAAACAACATGAATTATTTTCTGTGCTGGATTTCTATTTAATAATTGCAAAATTGAATGTGCACAAAGTATGCTGTATCACTTTACACAGTAAGGAAATTAGATTTTAATATTTAAAAAATGTATTGTTATGGAGAATACACACACACAATCAATAATATAAATATTAATAACAAATAATATAAAGACTAATAACAAATAATATAAAGACTAAGAACAAAAGTCTAATGACAAATGACAAATAATGTAAAAACTAATAACAAAAGACTAATAACAAATAATATAAAGACTAATAACAAATAATATAAAGACTAATAACATGACTTGATTGGAATATTGAACCATACTGCTAACGTTCAATTGCATACAATCATCCATGAATAAGAATTGCTTAACACTGATCTTTAAGTAATATGAATCAATTTCTTTGCTAGATTTCTATTTGATAGTTGCAAGATTGAATATACACAAAGTACGTTGTTTCATTTTACATAGTAAGGAAATTAAATTTTAATATTTAAAAAAATGTATTATTAGGGAGAATAGCAATCAATAATATACAGTCTAATAACAAAAATAGGTGAATAAAAATTTATAGTAGAACAATTTTAAATTTTTGTGGCAGATTTAAGGATGGAAAAGATATATTCGTTAAGTATGTTGCATTTTACCTTATATAAACTCTAGGAATTTAATTATTCTTTAAAGGGTTTGTATAAGGGTTAACCAAATAAAAAGTGCACAAGATGAATAAAAAGAATAACTTAATTGGAATTTAAAATAAATCGCCTTGGACGTTGTAACACAGGTTTCATTGTTTCGATAGTAGGTCTATGTCTTTGCTGTAGAACGATTGTGGTTGATTCTCGAGGAAGTCCTGCGTAGCTTTCTTCACTTCATCATCCGAATGGAAACGTAATGTGGAAAAAAGTTTGGAAGGTTTCAGGGAGGCAAATCCGGACTATACGCTTGGTGTTCCAACACTTTTTAACAAATTTTCTTAAGGTTGTTTTGGCTTCACAAGAGACGTTTGAGCTGGCATTGTCATGGAGATCTGGCATCGTTTGCCACCCTTCAGGAAAACTTTTGTATCAATTGTTCGAACTAAGCAATGCTCACCATAGATTGACTCCATTTTCTGCTAATCGCCCCCATTCATCTTAATTTTCGCAATCCGAAACCATACTCCTACGCATTGCTCCTATATTGTCGCATCCAAGAACAGTGCGACTTTACTTTTGATCTACTACCTCTACCAAGAATAGGTTTTATCATTGCACACTGTATACGTTGCACACCTCCTACTTCCCTTTATATTCATGTTCAGTACCGATTCTAAGGGTGAAATTATTTTTAAACAATTGCATGCGTCCCCTTTTCATTTGGACAACCCTTATATTTTTAATTTTTAGCATTGAAAGAATTGTTTAACTAAAATTTAAGTTTAAAAATGTCCATTATACTGCAACAAAATGTTTATCCAGTATCTCAAAAACAAAACAAATATTTCAGCATTCGTGTTTTTTCTCTGACTGAATATCTGCTTAATTTTTTTCGTTGAAAAAAAAAATGATACTTTACATACATTTTTTTACTAAAGATTGTAATTTAATCATATTTACCTGCATACATTGTATAAACTTAAGAGTTTTAATTAGACCTAAATGAAATCGTACTCAAATTTTATATCTCATAGATTTATATTTACTGAAAAATCTGTACTTCTTTTTCATAGAAGCTTCCGGT
>BMAV01007901.1:279775-291562 GCA_019973955.1 Trichonephila inaurata madagascariensis
AATTTAACCTCTTAAGTGCCACCGGTGGAAATAAACGTCGCGCTCAGCCAAAGCATTAATTGCTACGGACGTATATATACGTCTTTCCGAAGTAAGATCTTTTATGTGCACTACTATACATAAAATTATTCCGAAGGCTTGGGGATGCAATTAAAGGACATTGACGGTATTTACGAAGACTACTTATTTCAGAGGATTTGCTTATTTATATTCCCTTTCCTTCCCCTTCCCCCCAACACATCACATACTAGCGCCTACGTGGAAAATGGAGGGAGTGTGGAGGAAATCGCGTAACTTTTAATCGCGTTACAGGATTAATTATAAACCGTACAAATTATGAAGATAAATGCTAATTTTTGTATATAATTTTATATATAAGCCCATGGGGTCACTGGTAATTATTTGTTTGTTCTTAACTTAGTATTGTTAAATTAATTATAAAATCTATAGTGCAGTACTGATAGATTTATAAGTGTTATTATATCAGTGTAAATGAGTATTTTATTATTTTTTTTTATTATGTCGGAACGTATTTTGTATTTTTACTTTCAGTAAATTAATAATTTTTTAAAAAATCTTTTATTTTCGACTTTTTGATATGATTGCGTCCCTCTCGTTCAGTTATCCCGCCCCCTAGGGGGCGTGCCTCACAGTTTGAGAAACGCTGCATTAGAGGAAAATTTTCACAGTTTATATATATAGGATACTTCCTTCATTTAAGGGAAAACATACTATTTTATCTTTAATAATTTTGTGCTTTTAAATGCGCATAGAGATAATAATTATAAATCATTTTTAATGAAGCGATATGCCTAAACTTAAGAATAAAACATCATATTGTAAGTAAGCAGCTGACAGATTTCTTACTGATTATTCAATATATGATTTAAATAAACATTCTCTTTAGTATCCTAATATAATCCTTGAATTTCTTGTAAAAATAGCATTTTCTATCAAGGCGTTATTTTCCTTTAATGTTGCAATATATTAATGTCATAATAATAATTTTCTTCGGTATAGCTTCCTAATCTCCCCTCCACTTTCTTTTTAGCATTAGATATTATAGATGTAAGGATTTAATACTTAAACGCTGACTAATATACAATTACACTGGGGGGCTTCCAAAAGTTAAGGTACAACGCTATTTTCGAAGCTCGCTATTAAAAAATGGTAGCAACAATTGATTTAAGTATTTATATGAATGATAAAATTATGTACTTTAAGAAAATTTATGTAAAGAAAAATGATAGTCGTAACTTTTATTTTAAAGAAACGGATATTTTAGTTGGAATTAGAGAAAATGTGAAGAATCAAACTTACGTAACTTAGTATGTACGTTATGTGTATGATTGTTGATCATCTACTTTTGTTTTTAAATTCGTTGATAATATCCAGGAGAGACTAGAAATGCCTTGGAGAAATTATTTACTCGATTCATTTTAAGTGGGAGGAATTCGGATGGATGGAAAAGGCTTGTCACAAGTTTATTCTGCTGGAGCGTCTCAAATTGGCTCCCAATGTGATCCAACGTCTGTAGGATCAATTGGACTTTGTAAAGACTATGCATCTAGATGACATGTTCCAGGTCAATCACTAGTTACAACACCTGCAGGATACTGTCCTTTAGCTCTTTCAGGCTGAATGAGAAGAAGCACTCCGATGCTTCAGCTCGTTATAGATTATTTTGTCACATCAAGAACAAGAATCTTCTCAACAATGGTGCAAAAAAACCTTTACAATGTATGTCTCTATGCAAAATCACCAGTTATGTGAGTTTCATCAACAGAGATGTGCACCTTTGTATTGTACAAATGAACACGCTTTCCGGGCCAGACAACAGTGGATTTCTGTGCTCTTCACAGAGGACAGGTTTACACTGAAGAGCGATTCACGGTATCTGCTTCTCTGGGGGAAACAACGCACCAGATACAACCAATCCAACAATGTTGAAAGACACAATTACAGTGGTGATGGAGTCATGGTTTGGGCAGAGATTTCTTTCGGTAGTCGCACTGACTTGCATGTGATCCATAGAGGAATTCTGACTGGAGTGAAATGTCGGGATAAGATCATTGATCGATATATTCACCAATACATCATTGCTATTGGTAATGAATTCATTCTGATGAATGATAAGAAGTGAAATCTCCGAGCTGAGCTTATTAAAGATTATCTTCAAAATCCTAGTTTCGAATGAATGAAATGGTCAGTGAAATCTCCAGGCCTGAATCCGATAGAGCTTATATGGATTACCTTGGTAAGCATGCTAGTGTTTTAAGTCCGACTCCAAGGTCTTTACATGAGCTGGAACAAGGGTTACTCTATATTTAATCCTCATTTCCAATTTCAGTATCCGATAATTGGTAGCATAGAAATATCGATGCCTCTAATGTATTATAGTTAGGAGTAGACATATTTCTTATTATTATCCATTTTTGTAATGCTTCCAAGACATTCTTCTCCATACGTCTGGGATATTTTGCATCTTCCAATAGTGAATTTTTCTTTCAACGATGCTTTTTTGTGGTGAAATATGTTTGTATTAAACTTATGCAAATCGATATGCCGCATTCAATAAGAAACTGTTCTGTTAAGTACACATTTCTTCCAAATTTCTTGTTTCTAAGTTCATTTATTTTCAAATCAGACACATTAAGCAGATTGTACCTTAATTTTTGGAGAGCTGTATATTTAAGTACAAAAGAACTATATGAATTTATAAAAGCTTTCTGTTCAATATTATTTTCTATGTCTAGAACAGGAGCGTAACGTACACCCCTGCATTGCGGGGGAAACATGGATTCTAGTGGATCCAAACCCTGACAGACACCAAGTATGTATTTTGGGCTTGGAGCCCAAAATCAGACTATGCAGGGAAGGGGCTAATATTCTGCGTTGCTCCAATGGTCTAGAATGACATAATCAAAACCAATGAGTAAAAGAAATAAAATATATGTATATGAAATAATTTGGCTTAACTTGTTTATTTATAATTTGTAATATGACATTTTTTGATGGAATTAATTACTGTGTTGCAGTAATTGAGAAATGAAAAGACATGGTATTCAATTTTCATCACGCCCCTCTCATACAACAACAATGTATTGAATGCAATAATAATATAATTCGACGCTAAAGCTACAATGCCACTGTAATATTATAAACTGCACATATTACCAATATATGTGTTATATTTCGTATATGACAAGCCCATGGAAGTCACTCGTAATTAGTAAACTTGCTTTTAATTTATAGTATTGATAAATCGATAATTAAATACTTTTTGCCGCATTGATACATTTATAAGTATCTTATATCAGTGTAAATATGTATTTTATTTTTTATCATGTCAGAATGCATTTTGTTTTGCTTCCTTTCGATAAATTAATTATTTTAAATCTTTTATTCTGGACTTTTCGATATGCTCGCGCCCCCCTCGTAGGGTTATCATGCCCCCCAAAGTTTGAAAAACGCTACAGTACTATAAGAAAACGTTTACTTTCATGAAACATTTGATCTAGAGATATTGTCAAGAATCATGGTTATCAGACAGAAGCAAATTTCTACAAAAAATACGGTATTTATTGATAAAATTAACTATTGAAATCGTTGCGTGAACGACGTTCTGTATTAGTGCATTTAACTGAATTACATGTAATAACGTGGATTTTCAGTGTAATATTTTCTAACAATATTATACTGAAGTGTAATTCATCATGAATAAGTTACTGTTGACATTCAAACCAAATGAAAATCTAGGAAAATGTTTAGCTTTATTAATTTATAGTCCTTAATTAGTTAAATTACTTCTTTAATACCTAGAGAATACGGCTCTATATCTAAAAATATGCCCAAAACAACTCTCAGAATCTTCCACTCATCGGTTTTAAATTTACCTTCCATTGCAAATTTCATAACAGATCCAGTTAATTGCTCGAATTATGTGCGGATATTAAGTTTCCGAATTTTAATTCCTCCACCTAGCATTTATTTGAATTAAAGCTGTTAAAGTGAAAGAAGAAAGAAAAAGAGTCTTCCAAAGAGGAGATTTTGTCTTCATTATTCTTAAAATATTCATGACGGAGATTAAATACAAAGTTTTTGAAGTCTTCACGATAATTACATGGTGGTAATTGCTCCTACGCATCATAAATCTGCCAAGGAGAGTCTCTGTATTCTTTGCAATCTTATCTCATCAACGCCTTTTGCGTCATGATCTCATTTTGAGCATTGCGAGCATTTGTTTTTAAAAAGTTGTTTAACAAGGACTTTTATACGTGCAATGCTTTCCCATTTAACAGGTTTTGTTCAGTTTTATTGGTGGTGTGACTGTAATTAAAATACAACTTTTTTCGTTCTTTTACAGTACCAAGCTACAGTTCTCATGTAGCATTTTTTTAAAGTTTAAATTTTGTATTTGCAGCTAACAAATCATATTAGCGCAGCAGACACATATCATTTTGCATTGCTTTATAACACAGATTTTTGTAGACTATGTTTTTAAAGTATTTTTATGGATAAGCCAGAATATATCCATTTACGCATTCTGGATAGTTCCTAGAATATATTAATTTATGCATCATGGGGGGGGATAGTTTTTAGAATATCAATTTATGCGTACTGGATAGCTTCTAGAATATATCAATTTATGAATTCTGGATAGCTTCTAGAATATATCAGTTTATGCATTCTGGATAACTGCTAGAATATATCAGTTTATGCATTCTGGATAGCTTCTAGAATATCAGTTAATGCTGTGACATTTTCATGCCCCACAAAGGCAAATAGGCTTCTTTTTTGTGGATGGCATAATTCCGTCCCTATGCACACGTGCACCCCTAAATATTGCGGGGTTCTTTCAACTGACATCACGCCGAAACCGATGACCTTAATAAACCCAACTTCTAGGCACACGTGCAAGTCGCAACTCCGATTGTAATTCAAAGTTTCAAAAACGCGTGGACCACCCCACCTCGACAGTGGAGAAAAGAATCCGTCTGAAACACCGAGAAGATCGGTTGTGTTTACCTCCTCCCTCACAAATAACATTCTCTAGTATTTAAATAATAAATAGCATGAGTAATTTCTATTTAATGTAAATACTGCAATTATGATAGCTGTGAAGTAAATAAATCAATTATTTAATGTCTTACCTTTCACGCTACCATTAATTTTCCCAAACGTCACAATGCATTATTTCATTATTTTCTATATAACTTTAATAGAAAATGCTCATATCATTTACATTAAGGTATCCGACTACGTTCGGAACCGTGATTTTAAAAAAGTGCATAAATGGATAATTTTCATGAGATTTAATGTCACTTAGATTAATTAGAATGCATACATAAAATGGTTTTAAAAACATTATGCCAAAAAAATCTATTTAAATACAATCTTTTCGCAAATAATTAGAATAATTTTTTTTCAAAACGTTCTCCTTTTATAAAAAAAACGCTTCGATAATAATATTTTGTGTGTGTGTGTGTGCTTATATAAAGTAAAGACTTCTCTAGAGAGTCTGAACTAGGATTTTTGAAAAATTCACATTATTTTCAGAGTTACCACCAACTGAATTATCGGCGTTTTTTTCTTAAAATTTCTCCCCTCTGTTGTAGTAAAATATGGATAAATCCACTTCTAAGTTGTATATTTCAAAAATTCTAGTTCAGCCTCTGTAAAGAGGTCTGAGCTATATACATGCAAAATATTATTTTAATAGAAGCATTTTTCATAAAAGGAGAATATTTTGAAAATGGGTCATTCTATGTTCATTTTTTATCAAACATTATACTTAAATAATTTTTTGTTGTAATACTATTCCTAAAACAATTTTATATACGTTTTCTAATCTAAGTGACACTAAATATCATAAATATTATCCGTTTATACGCTTTTGCAAAATCCCCGTTCCAAACGTAGTCGGATACCTTAAGAAATTGTTTTACTGACTTCTTACGGATACGGTATGCCCTCATTTCATGCATTGTGATAACGTACTTGAAGTTAAAGCTGTTATCAAAATGAATTTTCTTTATATAGCTTCAATAATCAACACATGAATCATCCTGTTATTTATATCAAAAGCTATTTTTATGACGTTTTATGAACATGCAGACCATTTTCATTATATAGGTTCAAGTAATTTAGTAATGGTTCTAGTAATTAATAAAAAATATTTTTCTTTTCGCAGTTTCTTATAAGCAACACGTAATCCTTGTATTATTTAGGTTATCCCTCTCCTAAAAACTTTTTTCTTTGTGTTTTTATTGATATGCTACTTCAACAAATCATGGATAAAAGAATTCTTCCGGTTATTTAAGTTACAGTTAAATTACGATTTCTTCTTGTTCCTTCTATAATTAATACACATTTAGAATTTTAAGTCACGATTAATTATGTGATATTCCATATCTTAAAACACAATTTCATTGCTGTTTTAAGGGATATACTACTTTCCCATTCACTCATTTCTTAAACGTTTGATGTAGATTTGATGTTTGATATACCTTCTACCTAAGACTTTGAACTATACTAAGCGTGTGTGTAGTTTAAATTTTTGATTGATTTCTACGCGAAGATTGATAGTAAATTGTAACATTGCTACACATCTGAATTCACAGAATAAATAAATACGTGGAAGCAAATTTCAAAAATCTGATTTTAGAACAGAAAGCAAAAGTAAAAACAAAAGAGGAAAGGAGACGTTATGCATGAACTATACTTCGATCCAAACAACAAACTTCGCTGTGAATCGAATTAAATTTATCTTTAAACTAATTCTGTCTATACAGTTAGTAACAAATGAATCTCAAAACTCTCCAGAGACTTGGGTAATCTAATGAGATGTTACTTGAGAGCTTTGCATTTGCAATGTTCAAACTGAAGCAGCAGATTTGAGTTTTAAGTTCCCTGAGATCTTATAGTGGATCATATAATGGATTTTCTGCAAAAGGGATGGATTTGTGCTCAAGAGAAAATCGTCTTCATGTTTAGATCTTAATTTAAATTGTGCGTTCAATAGCCAATTGCTTCAGTGTAACTCTTCACAGTGACATCATTCAAACCAACCAACTTCGAGAGTTTTAATTACATCTAAATGATAAGAATATGAAGGAGAGATCGTTCGTTCTGGGTACCTTCCATTCCGAACGCGATTACTTAACCGATCACGCCAAACGATCGTCTTCGCGTGATGTTGGTACTAGTTCATATAGATATCACACCGCCACATACTCCCCTGCCAGTGTTTCGGCGAATAGGCGAACAAACGATACCATATTCGTGGCGAGCATATAATCAATTGCGTCACTTGGTGGGTTGCGTCATTCGTACGTGACGATTTGAGAATTGCGTCATTTGTGTCAGACGACTTTGAGAAGTAACGGCTTATTTGCGTCAATGTTTGACGGCTTAGTTGCTTTTGCGGTGGATAGATGGCGCCACGACTGCGGCGCGTGAAGGGTGCAGTTCCTTTGCACGGCCAGGGTCACCAATGAAGGAGGGATCGCTCGTTCTGGGTACCTTCCGTTCCGAACGCGAGTACTTAGCCGATCACGCCAAAACGATCGTCTTCGCGTTATGTTGGTACTAGTTCATACAGATATCACACCGCTACAAATATAAAAATTTGTAACGCACCATCTACACCAATGATTCCCAAACATACAGTGCCCATGAGACCCTTTTTACATCAAAAACTTGGTCATGAACCCCCAAGTATGTATGTATATATATATATATATATATATAAATTATAAATTTAACTTTGGTGTCCTGAATGGTAAATGTTGATGTAAAAACGAAGTATAAAGAAACATTGCAAGTAAAGTATAAACAAAAAAATTCTTTTATAAAGTTTTGACCCAAGTCTCTAAAAAGGAAGCCAATATGACTGTATCTGTAATTTTTTAAATAATTAGTTTTAGTCAATTAACTTTAATTAATTATGATTAAATTATCGTATTGTCATCCAAAATAATCGTGTATATAAAATTTCAGCTCAAGCGCTTTAAAATGTATTTTATTAACGATTCAAAATTTGAACAATATATATAGGGATATTGTGAACTAATAGTAGGAAATGAGAGAGAGAAAAGGATTTATTTTTCAATAAAAAAATTCAAATGAATGCATGATAACTAAAATTAATATATATCACATGTAAGTATTTCTATATAACAATGACCCTGTGAACGAATAATGGATGTATTTTCTTAAGATAAAAAGTTATCTGTATTCAGAGTAATCTGTCAAGATGTTTTTCTTAATGTTTTACTGATGACTAATAGCTCAGGATGTGGTCATCCTCAACAGCACTAATTCTGGATGATTAATAATCCATACGTTTTATGGATTTATCTTCAGCGTTCTTTTATCATTGCATAAGGGATGTATTAATGTCAAAACTATTTTGAAAAGTAAAAGATATTTTTAAGTAATTCTGTGTGATAAGGCTTTAATAATTTAACTTAAATGTGAATATTTTATGTGATGCATACTGAATTAATTTAATCAAGGGGATAGACTTTTTATATTGATTAAAATATATACGAACCCATTGTATTTTGTAAAGGGATAATTTTACTTAATGTATTCATATTAGTTCATTGCATGTATTTAGTAAGGTTGTTTTTTTTAAAAAGTAAGTATGTAATACCATCTTTCCTAGGTATGATTTTGTTTATTTAATAAGGTGTAATAAAATTACAAAACTTTTTAAAATCAAATGCTCCTACAAAACGAAGTTTGAATTATTCACAACGAATTTCAAAGTTACATTTATACGCGCGTACAGTATAATAATATATACACAGTATGCCCACTAAAGTCCTCTGCCACCCTCTTAACTCCGGAACGGCTACTGCTTTCATAAAAGAAAGTGGAACATCTTAAATAAAGGTATATTGTTATAACTAGTTGTTTTTTTCTTTCTCAGATCGTTTTTCTTACGTCACAGTGTAGGAAATCCCGAAAAAAGAAAGGCGTGATTTAATCGTTCTATTCTTTGCATTATTCTCCACAAGGTGTCTTTTGATACTAAATCGATAATACTCTACAACATTGTAATTCCCATTTTTTTTTCTTATCACGTTCCGTATTTTGAGATTGGAATGTTTACTTCGCTGTTTTCCATCAGGTGGCGCCGTTGATGATTTTATTCAGTAGCACATGGTTATACTTTACTATACCTGGACACCGCTTTTATGAATATACCAGCAGCCATTTCGAAGTTAAGCGGGTGGCAAGGGACTTCAGTGGGAAAATTGTATACACACACATATATATAATCAGATTAAGCAAAGTTTAATGTAACTTTGAACTTATATCATCTTCTGTTCTAGTAATGTTAGTGTTAAGGTATCCGACTACTTGTAACAACTTAAAAAAAATGGAGATATGATAATTTTTGGAGGTTTTTTAGATTTGTTTAGTACATTTTAAGAAAAATATGCTAAAATTAAGAAGAAAAAAAGAAATTATTATTACTAAAATGGGAAAAAATGGGTAAAAATTTACAAAAAAATAACATAAATGGGGCCCATTCTGTACCAAACGTTTATGAACAAATTTTCAGTTTTTCAATTCTGATGTGTTGCTATGTTATTTAGTTTTGAAATGACCCTCAGGATAAGAGATATTTAAATTTTTTTACAAAAACTAAAGCACTTTATCTTAGTTATTAAATGAAATTGCTTAAAAAACAGGGATTGTATTCACATAAGGGACTGTAAATTTTGTAATAAAACAGTGACTGATCAATCTGAAGGTTTAAGCACTTCTACTATTATATGGAACATACACAAAGAAATTCAGTTAATTATTTTTAAAACTTTTTGAGTAATCGCTGTCCCCGTTTCAGCATTTTCAAAAAAACACATTTCGAGTAAAAGGATATCTTGCTTAAGGTAATGGCATCTGCTTTTACTAAAACACTTGTAGTTTTTGTTCTAGTGAACGGAAAATCATAAACTAGGTATTTTTATAAAGCTAATAAGATAGCGTATAAAATAAAAGTATAAAAAAATTGTCACTTTTTGGCAAAATTTACGATTTTAGGGTAGTCGGATACCTTAAGAGAGTGGCAAGGGATTTAAGTGGGCAAAATGTATCCACACATATATATAATCAGATTAAGTAAAGTTCAATGTAACTTTGATTCTATACCATCGTTAGTTCTAGTAATGTTAGTGATAATTTCACTAGGTTTCTCTAGTGTTAATATTTGTTAAAGCAATTTCTTAGTAATCGGTCATTTTTTTCCCCTTTTAAAAAGTATTCAATTTTTTTTCAACTGTTTATGTGGAAAAGGTTTCTGGATTTTACTAAACCTTGGTTTCCCCTTTTGTATTGGGTAATAATTTCCTTTTCTTTTATAATTGAATGTTAAAAAATTTCTTCTTATATTATTTTTGTCTCAATAAAAGAAACTGTTTTGAAACACTCTTGCAAAATGTTTTTCTTGCCATTCTTACACAAATCTTTATGATTAAAAGTTTTTAAATCCATACTATTCGTTACATTCTTTCTTTATTACAAAAAATAATTATAATTTTATTTTATTTTATTAAAACCTCATATACTTCACTGAAAAATATCGAATCAGTAGAATCATTTTAAAAGTATTTCTTTTTTTTACGCTCAATCTTTAATAGCGAGCCCTTTTTACCTTATGTATTGTGTTAATCTTCTGCTCGAAGTCATCAATTACATTTTCTTTCTTTAACTTAATTCAATTAGTTTCCAACTTAATTTCCTTTAAAAAAAAACAGTTAAGTCTTTAGTAATTAAATTACTTTATTTCCTCTAATAATTTGCATTCTTTTTCTCTTACTTTCACTCATAATTGCTATTGAATTCTTATTTAATAATTCGATAAAAATAAAGTGTTGCTAGGTATATTCATAATCTTGGGAGATTTTACTGAATTAATTTATTAAAAATTTACTTTGCTATTAATGAATAAAATAAGCCTCATAGGGTTATTTTAAAACAGATCTTGATTTGCATACGGATAATCACAGTAATATAATAGCAAATTCTTAGGCTTAGGAATAAACATAATTTGAAGACGTTAATGTTCTTCATTTACCTATATTACTAAGTTGAAATAAAATTTAAAAGAGAAAGTATGGCTTTTTTTAAAAAGTAATCTATAAAAATTAAATCTCCACAGACCCAATTGTATCAAAAAGTAATCTAGTTACACTGCTTGACAATTGCTTAGGAACAAGAGATTTATGCAAAATTACGTCACAGACAACTGACCAATAAAAGTAAATTCAAGTTCAGAGGGCGTGGTAGATCAGGTCTTCTTATCTGTATAACAGTCAGTGCATACAAGATTATGCTTCATACGAAAATTCATGCTGTTTGAAGTTTGACGAAAATAGTGATGGATGTTATAAAAGTTTTTTCTCTGAAATTCTGTTTGGTTCTTGTAATAGTTAAGAACAAAATGTCAGCAAGACATCATTTGAGTGACTACGATCGTGGACAAGCAGTTGGATGAATGAAAGCAGATCAAAGTGTCACCACTGTAGCTGCTGCAATGGGTGTATCAAACAGTGCAATCTTACGATTAAAGAAGGCCGGCTGAAGGTGAAAATGCTTTGCGAAAGCATGCCGGGGGTCGTGGTAGGAACACTGCTTCTTTAGGGAATCGCTATGTAGCCTTCGTGGCAAAAAAGAACAGAAATTTCACTCCTAGCCAGATAGCTGCAATCCTTGCAACCTCTACCGGTAAGCATGTTTCAGCAAAAATCATCTCAGGGTGGTTAAATCAAG